>DWAJ01000411.1:0-33818 GCA_018238005.1 Eurema mandarina
ACAGTTAAAATCGGACCGATTATATTTCAAACACAACTCGTGGAACAGGGTAATAAAAAGCATCATTATTAATGTTCTTAGTGTCCCTGCTAATACTACTAGGCCTCCTTAGTATATTTCCGCATTGAGACTATAATTGTACTATTTACATACTGAGTAGTATAAAAGTAACATACGGAATAAATTTATTCGAAAATCAACAACGGCTAACAGTAACAAGCTTAATCTTATAGTACAGACTATTATTGACTACCTTTTGACTTACATCACGCAAATATAACTATTTTAAAAGCTATTTTTAATGAATACTCACCAAGTTCACGGCACTCAGCATACACTTTCATAGAACATAAGCTGGGGAACATTTTATAGTCTTTATTATTAATATCAAATCCACATAACATATCTCCTTCATTAGGACAAACTGTGTCGCATTTACTCGCTTCTACGGTGTACAGTGCTAAAATGATTAAATGAAATAAAAAATAATATTACATAAATAGCTAATATTTTTAGAATTAATATTAAGTACATTTTATGTTAGCTGGGAGACAAGTGTACTTTCAAAAGTTGTAGGGTATTTGGAAGTGCGTTATATGAAGGTAGATCATACTTGTGAATCTTCCATCACTTTTTTTTTAATCTTTATTTTTTTTAGGACTTTTAGCTCTAAAGCCATGTTAGTCCCATTATCAAAAAAATACAATTATTACAACTTATTTATATATGTCAATTAAAAACCTAAATAAAAATTTTGTCTGGCTTGATGCCGGATATGCCAACACTGTATGCAGTGCACAGTTTAAATATGTAAATAACTTATTTCTAAGTGTATCGTGCAGATCACACTCCGCCATCTTCCATCACTTGTAGTGTGGCAGTTGGTTGTCGGCCCTTAAAGTGATACAAGTAATCTACGTGTTTTCTTGTAATCCCAAGTAAGTACATAACAAAAGTATATAAAAATTGCCTTAATTGATACGTTAAAGTAATCAAGAAATTAAACAAAAAAAATCTAAATTATCTTTAATTACATTTTTGACACCTCAAACATGGTATTGACATTATGTTGTTTACTAATGGCATTTATCAACACATTATACTACTATTTAGAACAAGAAGAACTAAACTAATAAGTACAAAAGTAAACCCAACTATAACATCACTTAAATGTTCAGTTAAAGACTAAGAGAATTCGTATAATTTATGTTATTTAAATGTATGGTTGAAGCATTCTCGATAATATTTTATCACGTTACGTTAATTTTGATTACAGCAAGAGGTAAGCCCCGAATGTGGTAAATTCGTTCAAAATAATCAAATTATTAATCTCGGAAGCAATTATGTACCGTGGCTGTTGCCTTTGCGAAACAATGTTAGTACGAAATCCGGGTTAGGATCGACCTTCGCGCGGTTCTTTTGTCTAATTTACATTACTATATAAACCATAATATAGAAATATATTTACTTATTTAAATTCGAAATTCGCGTTGTAGTGAAACCGCGCAAACCGGGGTCGCGCTAAGCGGGGTATTACTGTCTGTATAAAAAGACACAAAAAAATAAAAGGCGACCTCATTGCTAACTAGGAATCTCTGCCGTTTTACTATAAGCAATTTACTAAAGTAGTTCCGTAAATTCATGCCGAATGAATATTAAAAAAAACAGAAATAAATAGAATAACATTGACGTAAAGCGTTAATGCACATGCAAATATTACACACCATAACAATATACAAATGTGTCAAATAGAATTTGCTATTTTTTTGTCAAGAAAACCCAGACAATAATTAGGTATATCAATAAAAAATATTTTTATCTTAAACTGAAAATAGTTTCCTGTTTAAATAGTACATTCATAAAACGCATTTTTAAGAGACAAAATATTTTATATATAATATCAATGATAAATTTCAAATATATAAATATTCTAAGAGCGCGAAGGTCGGGCCTCTTCCGGATCCCGTTTTACGTTAAAATGGGGATTAACAAATGTACAACGTATTCTATTGTGTTACGTAAAATGTCCATTTTAATTTTGTTTTTAAATTGTTTTTAAGCAAACTTTTATCATACTATAAATGCGTTTTAAGTATACCATAGTTTTCGTTGGCGTAGCAATACCAAGATTAAACTATTCTATGTGGTAATCCAAGAAGTAATATATTTGCTGGGCAAATCTCAATAAAAACTATTGAGTAGAACAAACATTGATACATACATCTACACGTGCTCTCAAACTAATAATAATAATTGTAAAAATAATAACAAAAAAAAAATCAGGAAACTTACACAGTAACGTTAGTCCAAATGTTAAAATCATTGTTCAAACTTTAAATGCAAACAATACCAGAAAACAATTTATTTAGAAAATTAGATTTTTACGGTCAATGATTACGAAGCTAACATCAATCAATGGTTTCGTTGTGTATTATTCAATATTTTACGTGCTTCCAACTTCAATTAATATTGTTTGAACTTTGTAAGTAAATTGCTTTACTAATCCAAACTTAATAAACTAACGATACGCTTAGATTATAGATTATTGTACTTTGTAGTTCGATCGCGAACTGTGAAGGCATTTATTTTAATTATGAAGTTTAATATTATGTTTGAAACGATAATCAAAGACGCGATGAAATACAATATTTGTGAACAGTGCCGATAGACCTCAAGAATGATTAATTATTAATTTTTCACCAATCGGTCCATTTTTTTCCTTTTTCCTTTTCTCACGTAGATATAAGTAAAGATATTTTATACTGAAAGATTAAGTTATCCCTTAAATATTACAGTCACTTATATTTCCCGTTTAACGTGACAAATGCGCACTCCTCGAGAAAAGGGAAAAAAAGCTTATTTACACTGTAATGAAGTCGTTATTGTGACGATCTGTCATCTGAGAGCATAATTTTATCTTTATTGTTTTATAGCTGTTGCCCGCGACTTCGTCCGCGTGGTCTTTCATATAAAGTTTTTTAAAAGGGGTATAACCCTTAATATATACTCCTTATAAGGGCGGGGCGGACTTATAACCCTTTTTTTTTTCAATTAAAAAGTAGCCTATGTCTTTTCTTAGAGTCTAAACTCTAGACCATCTGTGTACGAAATTTCATTACAATAGGTTTCGTAGGTTTGGCGTGAAAACGCAACAGACAGACAGACAGAGTTACTTTTGCATTTATAGTAATAGGTGAGGTTACAGTAATCTAATATGTAATAATAACGTGGTGAGGTGTGTGAAATTGGCAGGATGATAGTATAAAACAAAGTCGCTTTCTATGTCTGCTTAAAACTATGCAACCGATACCTTTAATATAATGGATTAATAAATAATAAATTTGTTGTACACAAATATCTAAATATGTATTTTTTATTCGCGATACGTTCACCGGATCAACTAGTCTTAAACAATATTAGGATTGTATTTAATGTTCACTGTAATCCAATAAATCAATGTCAAATTAAGTTCCGTTAACTTTTACTAAATACAGAGGAGTGTTTAATAGAATTTGTTGACTCTTATTCACAAAATATCTAATGGTATTACGCTCGATTAATTAGATAATGCCTTATTATTTAACGAAATCTACGAGAAATATTTATATTATTAATTTTGAATGTACGCAGTTAATTATATTAATATGGTCAGATACTCGCGAATTAATAAATACGCGCCTGGAAGAAATGGCTTACAGTCATAAGGCTGTCATAGTCAGTATTCTTCTGTTTTTCTCTCTTTGTATGTGTTTGTGTTTTGTTACTACGTCTAATAAAGAATTTATGAAAATAATTACAAATGAATTTTACTGTATCAGAATAATAAACCATATCAAAGGAAATTTTGTGCCAAAAAATGTAATATAAAAATCAAACGGAAAGATATAATCTAATTTTGCCAGCGGAAACTTCTAGTAAAATTAGTATTTCACTTACTTTCTATGGTAAATGTCAAAGCGTTGAATAATGTATGAGATTAAACCTCAGTACAGATGGCCTGATTTATTTTATCCTAGCTAAAGGGATAATATAAATTATAACTTTAAACTTTGTACCCTATAAATATACTACTTAGTTAATGTCAGAACACTTTTATCTGTTTTTGTTCTTTTTTAATAACTACTAGCGGACCCGTGCCCACTTCGTTGGGCATAACATTATTGTTTAAAATCCTATTTTTATATAGCCTATGACAATCAGCAATAATATGGCTTTCTATTGGTGAAAGAATTTTTAAAAACGGTTCAGTCGATCCCAAGATTACCCCATACGATTCAACAAACACATAAACTTTACTTCTTTATCATTTTAGTATAGACTAATCTTCCTCTTGAATCACTATAACTCACAAGAAAACCGTATAAAAATCGGTTGCCTAGTTTTAAAGATTTAAGCATACATGAGCGTTAAAACGATGAAGCGTTATTTTAAATATCAGTATTGAATAATGTATAATTCTATTATTTACGAATTAAATTGTTGCCAGCTAACTGCTAATGTTAGGGTCAGCTGGCTTAAGATATGGACGATCCTGAAATATTTATAAATCCTTTAAATTAAAGCTAGCTTTTACGGGTAATCATCCTTCAAACAAAAATCGCGTCGCGTTAAAAATCTCGTTAGAGACGAGTGACTCATTACTCGGTAAGTCAAAAATTCAAACGAAATTACGTAGATATATCTACTTATATTACCTTTTTGTTTCGACCTTTCGTCTTTTTAAAAGCCTGTCAACGCTTTGAGAATTATAATAATAAGTAGAGATAATCTGCTAATATAAGCCGAATCTTGTTCAGCTTCTTTCTCACGAAATCAATTATTATTATATTAATTCATCGTGTTTTGTTTTTCGTATCACGAAATTAATTTAAGTAACAAGATTAAAAAGCTTCTAAAAATATTTGGAAAACGAATTATTAAGGAAAAAACGAAAAAAGAAACTTCCTTATAATCTATCCTTGTTCACTAATGATTTAATCTTACCTTAATAGCTAATGCTTTTAAATGTTTTTCAATTTCTTAAGTATTTTTAGGTTAGTAAATTACGAAGGTGGGGTTTTTTTTTACATACAAAATTTGATTTGAAGAAATTTTATTTTATTCGACCTTTAAATTTATATTAAAGGTCGGCAACCCACGCCAAAGCTGTCAAGCTGCGAGTGTTGATGGGCGGCGATGACCACTTTCCATCAGGTGGCTCGCCTGCTCGTTTGCCCCCTATGTTATAAAAAGAACACATTATTTATATCATCGCTTGCTTCTATTTTAAATAATTAAATAGAAATTATGTCCTTTTTATAAAATACATTTTACAAAAAGAAAGGTGATTTGTGAGAATAGGCTATTTTTGTATCTATAAAATATTTATTTAAAGCAAAAAACAATATGAATACTTTCTTAAACAAAAATAAAGATATTACAATTTGTAATGTTGAAAGGTTTTTCACTAGGCTCAGTTTGTTTCGAGGAAGTCAGCTATTTAGATAGTAGTAGTATACATTAGAGATCACACACTAAAAATAAAAAGATTAAATTTTAACGTTATTAGATTTTACGCCAATGAATCCGCCGTGTCTAGTAGGTAAACACATAACATAAGCCCAAAATATATTAAAAAAATAAATATCTCCTACTTAATATATTCAACCATAAAATAGTTTAATATTAAAATATCCAAATACGTGAGACCCTACAAGAGGTTATCCCCTTTATCGCGGCATAAAAATCTCGTTAAGGGACCTAGCAAAAGACTTAAACTGTTGGTTTTATGGAGACATGTCTGCACTTAATGTTCACTACGCCTTCAATAAATGGAAAATTAGCCGTAATCATAGTTTAATTCTAAATTTAGAAAGTGCTACATAGTCTTGTCTTCTATAATATAAAAATGAATTGCAAAATGTTTTGGTAAGTGCATGACGAAACAACGGCGGGACTAATTTGGCCAATTCTTTCTTTTAAATGTTCGTTGAAGTCCAAGGATGGTTTACGCCGAAAAAAATAGAATTTTTGCCACGAAAATATTACTATAAGACATGTTACATCTTTTTGTCAAGTCATCATCACTACATACTCGTAGTATAAAGCAAATTCACTTACCGCAGTTTGCTTAGTGTTTGAAGGAAGAAGGAGGTAACCTTCCTGTGAAACAAAGAGAGATTTCTGGAACAGGCGAAAACTGGCTGGCTAAAGGACCCAATGGTTTGTTTTTGAGAAGTTGTATATATATAAGTTTCGGATAAACATCATAAGCGCAATTCAGCGCATTAATAGTGGTCGCTAGATGGTTTTATATCTCATGTATGCCTTATAGCTTATAACAGAACTTCAAATCGTAATAATTAAGGATTCATTATAGTCGGATATATACATAGGTATTTAAATATAACAAGAAATACTATTTAAACTGGCTATTTCATATTGATGTACATTTTCAAATAAGGTCAATATCATTGTAGAAACACAATTTATGTAATTACAATTGTAACGAGCTAAAAGCAAATGGACCAAAATGCAAACACATCATATTATAAATAATTTCGTTATCGGCTTCAAACGAAGCTTCAATGAAGCAGCAAAATATAATGTTATATTTATAATTCATTTTTAAATATCATTGAATTTATTGAATGAAATATATAACGATTCCATCGAGTAATTGGCGCCTTTATAGCTTTGAGCTATTCCTACCGGGCAACCATACGTAAAGGATAAAATAAGATTATACATTTTTTATACTATGCAGTAGTGAGACGAGCTGGACGCACTCGGGACGGTAAAAGAAACGCCAGCCCATAACCAATGTAGTGCTACCTGGAACTTTGCTCTTTACTTTGAGTCACAAGATGTTAAGTCTCTTTAGCCCAGTGATATCACTGACTACAGTGCCCTTCAGACTGAAGCACAGTGACATTTACTCTTCACTGCTCGGGCGGTAGAATGTCTGGCACTGTGAGGATACCCACCCAGTCAGTCTCTTCCGAAAGAAACCTACCCCCGGTAAGATACTATTGATTTGAATGTTGTTAAAAACTATTATAATTTAATTAAAATATAGGTAAAGGTCCTTCAGTCAAGCTTTGATCAACATACTCTTTATTAGGACGTGTTTGGATCGTAGCCTAAAACAAACAAGAGTCCTCGCCGCAAATATTTGTTCGTCTTACATCGAGGATTTGGACGAGATGACGATGTTATTGCTTTAGTAAATGTTACGTGTTTTCCAATTTTTTTCTCCATAGTGATTTAAGGAGTTCGTGCCTCATGAATGATTGTCTTTTACAATTGCTATCGATATGTATAAATGTTAGGATTTCTTTATTTGGTTAGTTTTTGTGACGTTTGTATCATTGGTTTTTGAACTAGTAGTGTAAACTGTATGTTAGGAGCTAAAGGCTTCCAATGTAATATGAAATTCAACTAAGTTAATTTAAGCAATATAACTCCTTAATTAAATTGTTTAAAAACCGACTCAGTGAAAGTCAGTCTCGCAGGTTTGAATACCATGTAGGTAAACAATAATACATTATACTATACCTTGTCATCAAGCCCATCGATATGGTAGCTGACCTATGATTTTTTTCTTACAGCGCTAACAAGCCCACATCGTTTCAAAAACTTAAACTGCCTACCTATCGCAGTTTTTGGCCCTGGTGATAGACAGACGAAGAGTCTTAGAAACAAATTTTTACCCCTTAGTTTGATGAGAAGAAAAGACGCTGTCAAATTTCAATAATATTAAAAAACTTACCAATTTAATCGAACTCCAGGAAGTCGGTTGTATTTGATTGACCCTATCATTCTTTTTCGTTGCGAATAAAACAAAGGACAGTAAAAGAACAAAGCCCGTTCCTGGAGTCGATTGGAAGAAATTGAAATTGAATGGAAGTTCTTATTAGAATTTCACAGCAGTTTCAAATTCCAGCGGTTTAACTTTACCAATAAAACTTGGAGCTTAAGAGTCCGCTTAAAGGGGTCTTCTATATATTAACAGCGATCTTGCCAAAAAAACCTAGGTTAGGCTTAGCATTGAAAATTGGTAATTTAATCTTTAATTACTTAAATAAATAATTACTTAGTTAAAGTCAAATATATTTATATACAACTACTACTACTACATAATAACGCTTTAAATCTTTCGCTTTTTAATCGTCCTGGTATTGTTAAACTGTAATTTACCACCGGTTCGAAAAGCAAATTAAAATAATTTGTGTAGTTTTATTCTTTGTTTTTGACGCATTTATTGATATATGACCAAAATAAATATGTTTCATAAAATGCTTCATATAATTTCCAACGTCGCCAGTCTGTTCTTTTCAAAATATGAACGAAAAAAACATACACGTCTTAAAGAACCTCTTAATCGTAAATTCAATAAACCATTACAGGGCCGGAAGATTAACCTTTACCATTCAAACTTGCTGAAAGGCACTCTCAGAGATAGCTGTTACATATTCAAGGCAGGACACGCAACAATAGGTTCAGTCCACGTGGATATATATATCGTATATACAAGTACTCTATATAGGAGGAGATTCTAGGCCCATTAAGTGCAATTCTAGATAAATGAAGAAGCAATTGTATATTCTTACAACCGACTAAAGAAGTGGTTCTCGTTTTATACACATACAGTGTGCTACAGAAGAAGTGTCCGACCCGAAAACCACTTACTATATACCGGTAGTAGGTTATAATTTTGGTATCTTTTTGAAAAAATAACATAAGTAATTTTTCAGCGTTTGAATTTCATTGAATTTATGTAATTTTTTTTCTAGAAAGATAATCTTTAAAACTTTGTCGCATTGTTATTTTTATATGTAGATTTTTTTATTTTATTTTATTCGAAAATGATCTTAGATAGAGAATGCGACCTTTCAGGGTCGGACAATGTTTCGTAACACACTGTATATGGAGTTTGGCTGTTTTTTAGTTTTCCACGATAAAACTACGGAATCTATCAGGCTCAGCATGCAGGTATTTTAGATCCCTTGATTATTACACTTTTAGATTTAGCACATGTGTTTTATCCTGGTATTGTTCCGGGAGCGTCAATAAGGCCACAGGCCATGGATAATGCATTCAAGATAGTTACCTACCAAAGATACATTTATTTTACTACCATTGCAATTATAGGTAGATATTTTATTACTTTGTAAATTATATAGCATGTTGTAAATGCCATAGTTGCACATAATTCTAATCATTTTCCTTCCTTTTTTTGTAGGTTGTTGGATGAAAGTTATCACTTTTAAATGTTGTATGATCAGTGAATTGTTATGTCCATACAGTCATACATACATTCAGTATTTTTTTATTGGATAAAGTATTTGTTAGAATGTTTCAATAACATATATTTACAATTTACATTACTATAAAACTCCGTCTCTTTAGTTAGTCTTAAATAGTAGATATTTATATATCGGAGCAGATGGACGAAAATAATAATCAAGATCAAATAATAAACTATTTCAATAATAGTTAATTAGTCTCACCTCCTTGTTTTATTAGATTGTTTAAATTCAAACTTAACAGAATTGTTGCTATAAAAACGACAGCATTGTGAAAATAATCAGATAGTGGATAGTGAGTAATGAAGCTACTAATACACCGTTATTATGATACTCTGAAGTTTTACTTATTAGAAAGAGCCTTCATGAAGCAAACAATCACTACCTCGGCATCACTTCAACTACTACGACGTCACCCTCTGCGACATATATATTATTCTATAATAAGCTTGTCAAAATATTGATGATTAATTATTTTAATTGACTTTCTACGTGACTTAATCAAACGTTACTGAAGTGATTTATGAAAATTTACTAGCAAATAAGTCTCAAGCAAAGATTGATAATATCAAAGGCGCTTAAAAGCAAAATATGAAAATTTTGAATAAAATTTACGTAGGATGAGTCCTCAATCAAATTATTAGAAATAAATGTTCTTGTAACTACGTCATATAATATAATTGAGATTGTTTGTCTGTTAAATCATCTCCTTAAAATTAACTGATCCTTGAAGTTTTGATTCATAGTTAGATTAAAAATACCACGAGCATAGCCGGGGTGGGCACTAGTTTTATGTTTTTGCAATTGCAGTTGGGATGGAAATTATTAAGAATTAATTTCTTTTTATGTTCGCGTTCGTTTTATTAACGTGTAATTGGTGTTATAATTACGCTTACTGCGTAATATAACTTATTACGTAAGAATTTTCCTGATTCATGATTCATTCAACTTGACAAGAATAGAACATTTAGTTTATTTTTAAATTAATACACAGTTTATTATAATATTTATAAAAAGTTATAATATTTAATTTTAAATGAGTTTAAAAGGCGTAACGCCTAGAATTTGTTGATTTAATGGGTACTTATATCATTTCAAAGTAATGAATGATATTATTATTTTATCAATTTAAATTAATCACTGACTGTTTTTTTGATAATATATTTTTGGAATAATATATATATTCCTTAATATATTAAAAATCAAAAGTATTCACAAAAAAATTCAAATCCTCTTATAGTGAGCTCTTATCCTTCTGTGTCTTTTAAAAGGCATTAAACATTTTGGTTCGGAAATTTTAAAATTCTTTGGTAATAATAATGCATTTTTGTCTTAAAATAACTAAGTTGAACCCACGCTAGTCTCTGTCAACGGATTTTGGTCTGTGATAACTGCTTTGGTCTATATCATCTACTGGATAAATTATATTCTGACGCCTATTTGTGAAACGTTGTCTGACCTTTAGAAACTGGCAAGCTTACGTAGGATGAAACAACTTCATCAAACATTTAGAATTATATCCTTTTTTACTCTTTGACTGAACTTAACGGTACTGATCCTGAATGTATTATATTATTAAGCTTATTACATAAATATTAAAAAGGCGAAAATACCCCATTTATTCCTAATAAACCGCGGTTAACACCGCGGGGTGCAGCTAGTTTGGTATAATTGGGACGACGACTACTTTCATTTTTGATTTATTTGCTATTTTAATATTAATACATCGCTTGTGAACGAAATAGAAAGACGAATCGTTTTACAAAAAATATCGAAATGCTAGAGCAGCGTTGGACAGCTTCTTCACTTTTGAAGGTATGGTTTATGAATAAGATCGAATTTTACCCAAAAAAATAGTTTTACTCCGAACTTATCCTACGGACTTATTGAGTGACGTGCTGTGTTTAAGACTTCGTGATATCGAACCATAATATGCCATCGTCTAGTCACTCAGCGATTTATTTGGAAAGATTACTTTTTTTATTTGATGGAGGATCACATAACATAATATGATATATATACGGAATCATATTATGATTCCGTATTAATAATTGTATTCACAGCCATAATCCTAGTGAATGAGAAATAAAGACAATCTAAAGTTAACTACAATACTAAATACAATTTAAATAAATCAAATAGGTATCTCATATTATAGTACAATATAAAAATGAGAAAGTGATATTAAGATTTTTCATAGGCTTTCTGTCTGAAGTGATTGGTTTCATTAAAATGGTCTTAAAGATAAAATAATTAAAGAACTAAACGAACGGCCCACTCATATCTATAATATCCGTGGACGAACTAGCAGGCTTGATCGGACTATCGCAAAAGAGCCTAACTGCTATTCGTAACTGCAGTAACATGGTGGCATTTTGTAAGTTATAAATCTGACATAGCCTATGTTCCTTTCTCCGAGTTTCACAGATAGATATCCTACAAGGATATTCCTGTATATAACTATAAAAAAACTAATAAAATCACGCGGTTTTCCATTTCAAAGAAATCATGAACATCCTTACAGACCATTTCGCAAAAATACAACGTTCGTTTAATTATTCATATTTCAATTAAGTACCTATTTGTTTTTATTTTACAAAATTCGGGGAAATTCCGTAATAATCGACGATTATCTAAAGGTGATTTATTGAGCTCGGTTTGGACGTCAGCCAACCGCACTTTATTGCATTACGGAGTCAATATAAAGCCCGTTCTGTTTGTTTATGAAACTTAACGTAAACATGCTTATGATTCAGGATCCTTTGAACTAGGAACATATTTAGTTCCTCCTTCATCGACACAAATGGAGTGAATAACAAATACAGAATAATATTTCTTGCAATGTTACAAATAGGTACGACCAGCGATAGTATCGTTATGAGGAAGGAAGGAGGATATAACCTGCTGAACACTTTCCATCAGGTGACGCGCCAGTTCGTTTGCCCCCTATTATATATAAAAAAAACTGACTGGCCAGCCATTAGGCCCAAATGGTTCGATGTCGAAAAGTTCTATATATGCTAAGTCTCGAACAAATATCGTAAGCGCGATTCAAAACTCGGCGAATTAGTAGCGATCACTAGAGTAATAATTCTTAATCGTATTATAAATTCCTCCTTATAATATGAATAAGAGATTGATAAAGAAGACTTGGGCTAACTCTCCTGAGTAACGCCTTTTCACTTAATTTACTGCATGAATTTTAATTAAATTTGCACAAAATGTACACAATAAGGCTTAGGCACGTTTTTACTGTCAAATAAGGGGAAGAAAATCTAAAATTTTCAAAGTGAGCAAAAAAGTTATTATCTAAAAAGAAAAATATGTAGAATTCTTGTAAATGAAGATAATATAGAAAATTAGAGCTTTTTTACATTCATCGTGGAAACTAATTTTACAAATTAAAAATCATTAAAATCAGTTAGATGATTTCGAGTTTAAGATTTGTCACCAAACTGATAAATAGTGTATGGCCTAATTTAGTCACCAAAACATTATTTATTTGCATTAAACCACAAACAACG
Organism: Eurema mandarina; assembly: GCA_018238005.1. Lineage (NCBI taxonomy): Eukaryota > Metazoa > Arthropoda > Insecta > Lepidoptera > Pieridae > Eurema > Eurema mandarina. The sequence continues at coordinate 12,812 of DWAJ01000411.1, forward strand.
GTTAATACGCGTTATATTTAGTTCAATGACTTTAATTGTCCTCATTTTTACGAATAAGCCAATGATTCAAAGTATCCTTACTAAAATAATATGAGTCATTATAAGACAAACATTCAAACGCAAAATTCAATCGAAACTACTACGGGTCAAACTCATAGGTACTTTAAAGGTTAAGGGTCATAGGTACTTTAGTGTCGGTTATTAAAAAAATAAATAATAGTAAATAATGAATCTTTATATATAATAAACTCACACAATAATAAAAAATATTTCTCTCTTTACAAATTACAAAGCGTTGGGAATCCCAACGCTTTGTACTATCCCAGCTTGGGATTCATTGTTAAAAAATAGATTACGAATGAACAAACCAATAGTTTCCTTATCATGAATACCTAATGGGTATGTATAATATGAAATTGTAGGACAAATGAATTATTTGCAAAGAAGTATATTTCTCTTAATAGAGCTTTAATTATAATGAAAGCTATAAACTCATACTAGAATAATAAAATGCACACATACGTGAGTCATGTTCGGATACAAACACATAAAAAATTGAATCCACGCGGCTTGTTATGTCTGAGAATAAAATGGGTAAAACCCAACCGCAGGCGATTATGAGCACAATTATGTAATTTTAGCACGCGTTACCAATAAACTAGTTGTTTATTATTGTTTAGTTCTGGTTAAATTAAGTGGTTGAAAAATTAGTTCTTAGATTGAATTTGATTATTTTTTTTATTTAATAAACTATGTTATTATTTTAGAGGGTCAAAAGTTTTGCACTATATTTGATATACTTTATTTTATAGTTTTTAATTATATAGAGTTTTTAACTGTTTAAATCTTTAATTGAGGTTTTCGTTTGCAAATCGCCCTTACATGGTTCCAAGTTGCAAGAGACATCATAGATTCAGTCGGACGGCATCAGTATGATGTCAAAATTTTTTAAGTGTGAAAAGTATTATCCATACTAATATTATTAATGTGAAAGTGTGTTTGTTTGACCTTCCCTCACGCCGTAGCTAGGCAATCAATCGACCTGATTTCTGGCATACAGTTAGTTGAAAAGATGGAGAGTAACATAGGCTACTTTTTAACTGGAAAAAAGGGTAGGGGGGGGGAAGTCCACGCGGACGGATTCGCAGGCAACAGCTAGTATTAAATATAAATCAGTAAGTATTTCTTTTGCTGAAACATAAACTTCTTCAGTTAATATGTAATAGAATATTTTATTCACACCGAAATACCTTAATTATCTTTGTAATAACTTTTCAAAAATAAAAATAAAAATAAAAATATGCAAAAACCTTCCATTCAATTTTGAACTTATTTATATTTCTAATGGATGTTCGGGTCCGATCGTTGATGACAGCATTTGTGTCAAAGGGTGATAGGCGTGAATACCTTTGACAATAATGCTGAATCATTGCCTTTTCACCGTACTCACATTAGTGGACATTAAACTGGTACCTACTCGTATTACAGTGACTACTTTTCATAATACTAAGAATGACTATTTTTTTAAAGTTACGTCTTATAATATTATATATTATATAGTCATCCTACTAATATTATAAATGTAAAAGTGTGAGAATATAATATGTATGTATGTTTGTTATTCTTTCACGCCAAAACGGCTGAACCGATTGAGTTAAAATTTGATATGATAATATGTAGATACCATATATAGCACATTATATCTCAGTATTGCCTCGAGAGGAAACTACGCGAGTAAAACCGCGGGAACAGCTAGTATTCAATATTACTATGGGGGCATTTTTATAGCTTTTTATTGAAACCGGTTCTGTAGAAACGAGGTCAAAGACGAGATACGGGTTCAATTGCGGTTTTCCATCTGTTACACTTTTTGCGTAAAACCAATGCAGACTTGTTACGGTATTTTCAATAAATAGTTAGGTTAAATTGTATTTAGAGTAATAGAGTAGCACATAATTGAAAATTATTGTGTATGTTTTTTATCTAAAAATGTTTTTAAAATTATCGTTATTGTTATGTACAAAATGAAATTAAAAAAAAAACTAAATTAAAAAAACTTTTGGAGAGTGCTCAGCCACAAAGACATAAAATCGTAAAGAAAAAATTAAACCTTACTAATATTATAAATGCGAAAGTAACTCTTTCTGTCTGTCTGTCTTTCTATCACGCTAATACTACTGAACCGATTAGAACGAAAATTGGTACTAAGATAGTCTAAGTCTGGGGAACTTCATAGGCTACTTTAATTGGAAAAAAGGGTTATAAGCGGGGAAGGGGGGTCAAAGTTTCTATGAAAGTCCACGCGGACGGAGTCGCGGGCAACAGCTAGTCATTTATAAATTAATTATAATAACATATTGTACTTCTTCGTCTACTATTTGGTGCAGTGGTAACACATCCGGCTGCTACGCCAAGAGTAGTGAGTTCGATCTCCATATTGGAAAAATATAATCTATACATATAATAAATACGAAACGAGTCCCTGTCTGTACATGGAAGATACATGATAAAAAATATTACAGGAGACCTTTATTAACACAATAGAACCCAAAACAATCATTTTTGGAATTTTTGTCTGTTTGTCTGTTTGTTTGTGCACGCTAATCTCAGAAACGGCTTTTCCTATTCAGATGGTTTTCAATTATATATTGTGGCTTTACTTAACATTTAGTATTTAATTCATGTCAATCGGTTGATAAATAAAAAAGTTATGGCAATTTAAAGAATCACGTTGAACTTGCTGAACGTCTGTTGGCGCGGGTTAGGCATTTTCAAAAATTCTGCCCAAAGTCACTTTTCTACGCGGGCGAAGTCGCGGGCACAGCTAGTTTATATATGTATCTTTCTGGGGGCTAAGTGTTATATATGTAAGGAAGAGTCTTCAGGCTGCCGAAGATCAGTTTTAGTCGGTAAAAGTATAACTTCTAGTCGTTGCTCCAAGGTATGGGTTATCCTATGAGGGTTTCCCCAGTATAAAGGTTCAAATGAACGTCAAAAATTTAATCAACTAATAAAACATTTCCAAACCTGACCATACAAATATTTCTAGTTAATTAAATTTTAAGATTTCTTATTTGTACGTATTTTATTTTTTTGCATTTTCTATAGCTTCATAATATTTTGTAAATAGAAATTATTGCTAACATGTAGGTTAATTTCACGAGATTATGGTTTCGTAATAAAAACATAAACACTACATGTTTTGTTGGATTTCAATCAGAATGGTAAAACATTTTCGCACGCAACATGTTTTTGAAATTGCATGTTACAGGCTTTTGCAGGCTTGTTGCTTTATTAAAAAAGACATTTTCACCGTAAATTCTTGTTTCGAAAACATTTCGTTTCTCTTTTATTTTAGCGTGTGATTAAAGACAGAAAAAATGATTTTATAAAACATATTTTCTCTTTTAGTTATAAACTATATGTTAATGCTATTATTTTCTAGTAGATACTTCAGTCGGATAGTCGATTGTAAAATTGCAAGGTTTTCTTGGAGACGTATTTCCTCGCTCGTTTACTATAACAATGTGAAACTGGAACTACGCATTTTTATGATTTTTTCAAGGCAGGTTATTTAAAGATAATTTAAGTAATATTTTTGTAACTTAAAGTATATGAGCGTTTTGTTTTTAGGTATGACTTAAATTAAAGACAAAAATTATAACAAGAAAACATTTAATATTCATAAAATACAATCATAGTTCGGATCAACACATACATTTTTAAGTGTATTACGTGAAAACATCATCGATACACAACAAAATTCATTTATCCAATATGGCACTTAAAAAATGTACTAATCTAGAAATACTGGTACATACTAATAGAATCACAGCCAACGTCTATCTTTTTAAATATAGTACGATTTTAAATTTTGAATTATTGGCGACCGTTGGCGAACGGGCTGGGTCTTTGTGGGTATGTTTGAGGGTTCTTTCTTAAGTCATCGTATTGTTTTGAGTTCAGGAACCAAAAAGGTTGCTTATCTACGGGTAGTTGGTTGAGTCTGTTCACGAGATTGGCGTCTCCTCTAGCTTCAATGGGTGCTCCTGACTCTTCACCGAATCTGTTGAAGAGGTTCTCAGTTTCGATCTGTGGGTATCCGATCGGTCTAGAACCAGCGTAGAATGGTCTCTGCGCCTCCACAATAGCGACTATCAGCGCAAGAGCAATGGTTGCCTTGTAAAATGCCATTGTTTCTGTAAAAAATGTCCTATTATTAGCATTGAGGTTATAATTAATTATTAATTGAAGAAATTTACAAACAATTGAATATTAATTTATGTTAATTAAACATGAAAAAAATAATATTATCTCTAATATAAATATATCATAGCGTCATATTTCAATGAAAATATTTAAATATAATAAACCCAAAAATATTATTATTTTTAAAATAAAATAAATAATGAAAATATAATGTTACCTTTTATAAAAGTGGTCTTCGTTATTTTAACTTGGTACTAAGTACTCCGCAATGTTGCTTTCGTGACGACTTAACTCGTTCTGAACACAACCGCTAGCCGTCTCGTATAAATATGAGCTGAGACACGCCTTATCTATACGTCACTGTCGACCATAGACCTTCGAATGTCACGACTCTCTAGTCTATAACAATATTTGAACTTCAAAATTGTATGGAAACATAGAAGCTTTTATTTTAATTTTCTGAAGTGAATTAGCAATATTTTTATGGAAAGAATTATTTTTACGTTTATTAAACAATATGTATTACAACATGTATTGGAAAAATCAAAGCGATGTTACATGAAATAAAAACTAATTGAAATGTTATAGTATAAACAAACATAATTAACTATGTATTACGAACCCAATTTAATTTTAATAACAAGTATTTAAGTATTTGCCAAATAATATCTATCAGTATCTAGTGATTTGATATAATTTAATTATCCAGTCATACTGTCATACTAAATGCAGCAATGTTATTTTCTTATATATATTTAATTTTTATGGAACTTTTTAATAATAATCAGTGATTGTTTGCTACACTTACTCTACACATACATTTCATCTAATTTCTAGAATACACTGACCCCGACCTACATCAGTAAAAAATATATCCCTCGTCCGCTCTAAACATTATAAAGACAACGTAAAAACCCACAATAATACGTCACGCGGGGATACTCAACTTTCCGACCGTGACGTAATAACTACGATACAATACAACGACCATTAAAGCAAAATCTTTCCTTGCATAATACTCTCTTTTATGAATAGGTCAACCCAACTGGTCATAAAAAAACCATTCTAAGTTGACCCTTCACTATAATATTAGTATAAAGTGTAAAACGGTCAAGCTAACTGGACATTTTGAATGAATCAACATGGAAAGCGCATACGAGCTTTGTGTGTTAAACCAGCTTTGCATTCGTATACAAATTAGACCGGCTTTTTTGTTGTTTGTTGTTGAATTTTAATTATCTTTTTGTATGGACCAAATTAATTAAAGAATTACTAGTAATTAGATACAGTAAACAGAATACTCATTGCAATGAATGATTTTAATATCGCTATTTTGAGTTTGAATAAAATATGCGGCTCATCGTGTATGGAATCACAAATTAATTATTTAGTATTGGGGGTTTAGGGATAAGCCCTATTTTGATTAAAATGGTTACCAACGTCATCTTGATGTTAACATATTATACAAGTACTATGACTTTGGAGTGTTAGTGTAAGAAAAGTGGTCAAAAATATATAATTAATTAATATACGAAATAGATACTATACTGCAAAAATAATAATAGTTCATAGAACCTATTAATAAATTAATGAAAAAAAGTAAATGTTTGACCCAAAAATGTTGACTTTTTTTTTTCAACTGTATGATATCCGGTCTACATTGCGATTTTAGTGTACTTGGATTTTTTATTTATTAATTCTTACAAGTATTAAGCATCATTAACTTGCGTTCTTGCAAAGCCAAGATAAAAATATTTATCTCTGGAACTACTGTTTGATTTATTAAATTATGAATGTTAGCTAGATTTATGAAAAGCGAAATTTAGCATTGAGCTTAATAGGCTAGTTATATAATAAATAAATAAATAAATAAATATTTTCAGGACATTTATACACAGCGCCATCTAGTTCCAAGCTAAGCCGAAGCTTGTGTTATGGCAACTAGATAACGGAATAAATTACATATACATTACTTTTCTTTTGTAAATACATACATACAATACATAATATAATACATATAATATATTCATAACCTTCATAGTTTAGTTAATAAATTAACAGAACTTTTCAAATGTTTAGACATCCAAAGAAATGTATTTTTAAGTAAAGTATAACTGCGTTGAATCGTATTTAAATAGAAAAGTGAATCATTTGCGAAGTCTATTGTTTTATAATTGGCACGATCTTGAAGTCTCGTCTCACGATTCTCGACAAGATTCCTATCTGACCTTTAATTGTTAAGTATTAAAGGAAATATCGATCATTTTTCAACCGCATTTCTGTATAATTCATATTGTAATCCTCTTCGCTGATATTTAATTGTTGGAATTGTAATATTTTAAAGCGTCAAAATAAATTAATATGTACCAGGTATTATTCTATTCATTCTTCAGTTTCACATTTTTAACCGAACCGAGAAGTCAAAACAATTATAATGGATAATGTAAGTTCCATAGTAGCACTTTAACTAGACACGAGACATTAATAAATGCTATCGAAAGGTTCGTAACAATGGTTCATGTAGTTTTAGTTTGGGACATTTTAGTTTGAAACCATGCTTACTAATATTGCCCTATTTCTGATAGAAATAGTACAGAAGTTATCAGAATGTTTTACAACGTCATTAGCAAGCTTAACTTAATATTTTGCGTGCACCGAGGCACGCACAGATGTTGATTATACAGAAGTACTCGTAAAAAACACACTTTAATTTCGCAGGAACACATGATATACCTATTTAGGAATCAATAAAGTTAATAATACCAAGTGTAAGTATAGTTAATAATAATACTTGTGGTATTTCCAAGTAGGAAACGAATTCCTTTGATAACAGTTGGGGAAACACTGGAATACCGTAGAATACTATATAAATTAATGAGACGATGGCACCACACGCTTATCATTAAAAGCCAAAGTTCAAGCAAATCGCATTTAAATCATAAAACTATTAATTTAATATGACAAGATTGGAATCGTAAATAATTAATTTTAAACACAAATATGAATAAGTACGTTTTTTATGCGAAATAAACAATACAAACTAGCTTACTAGACTAGAAATTCGAGTTTTGACTATGAGCTGTGATTTTTCGCTTTCATTTGATGAAATGCGTTTCTATTCATTAGTTTCGATTTTCAATATGTGTGCATTCACTTGTTTAATACGACATAATTTGATTACGACTCCGTTGAAGCGTATAGTAAAAAATATGAAAAATTTTGTGCAATATTTCTTATAGGAGATGGTGAACAACTGAGCAGTTTTCCTGTTGGTAAGGGACCTCTGCCCATGAGAAGTAAGTCATTAAACTAAGTCCCTTACTGTTTGACCGACCTTTAAAAATACAGGAACGGAAAAGTAAAAATGGGTCTTCGGTACTCCCACTTATCAAATAAAACGCAATAACATATATGGTGAAATTCCACTATTTTACGCTTACCACCTCTATAATATCGAAAAATATACTCTCCAATATTTAAAAAAATAGTAATAAATTCTTGTGACATCTGACTCATGTATAAATCTTTAGCTAATATTATAAGATCGCGGTATAAAAATTGACGACTTTTAGAATGACCTAGTTATTGTTATGAACATAATATAATAAAATGTTTAATATAATCAGTATTTATGTAGTTTTACGCTCGTATATATTACGTCATGCTTATATCGGAATAGGCACATAAACAAAAGTTGGACTTGGAACCATTGTATATTTTTCTTTGAACACCAAAATTTTTAATTTGCATAACAATAAAAAGGAAAACGACTAAAAATTTGTTATTTTAGAGAATTCATTTGTACCGTAGTCTAAAATCAACCTAAGATAATAATATGGAATCAATGGTACCGATTACTATTATTTAAAGCACCTGTAACACTACTCTCAGCTACTATGGGTGCCATCAACCCTCAATAATATATTTCTATACGTAATATATTTCTGTATATATTTTGTATGTGTATTTATTTAAATAAATTAAATCTGCATTTGCTGAAGATGTCATCCGTAATAAACTATGCAAGGAAAGAGAAACAATTTGGTATGGCATGCAATTCATCAGAAGAGTAAGAACACTGATAAATTTATTTCAGCTGTTGAACATGCGCTAAGTTTACAAATGCCTTCAGTTTTATATAAAGGACATTTTTATTATGTTTACAACGTATAGGCATCAGGAAGGAATATAGAAATATGTGGAAATAAATCTATATTTATTATATAGCATAGTAGCCTATGCTACTAGCACCTCGACTTACAGTTTCAACATAATATAAACGAGTTTCTAAGCAATGATACTAAGTACTTGTCGCAAACTGAACTTTATAATTCTAAATTAAAGCGTGAATCATAATTGAAGTATTATTTTGCATACGAGTTCTCGATCAGTCATTAATAGTGTACTTAGCACATTTAACACATGATATTACAATAGTATTAATATTATCTTCTAGAAATCAGTCGTCGGGATACTAGAAGCCGGATATTGCTTGTGGTCCCGCCGGTAGTTGACCTCAAAGACTCTATCACCGGCTCTGTATATGTATAATATAGTGTACATATGAACAAAATTGACTGTCCTTTGTAATTTTAAAGAATATGAAGTCCTCTAATTTAAGTACCTACCAGAAATACAAAAGAAGTTATGTGTATTTTAATGAGACTTGTAAGCTCTTAACTGAATAAAATAGGTCTTTTGGTACAGACTTTCCATGGAATAATGGAAAATCAAAGCGAAGCTAAGCTGGTCGTAACACTATTTATTATATAATATGAATCATAATTTCATACATTATATTATCAATACATCGATTTTAATTGAAGTCCGATAGTTGCGACCAATTATTTCTACCTCCTTGAGTGAGATTTAGAAGCCACAAGGCCACCTATTGCAAGTAATTATCATAATGAGTTTAAATTATGATTAAATTAAGATAATATACATTTATAAAGTAAAATAAGTTATTGGTGAGTATATTTTTGTCGACATTCCTCGTATCTGAGTAAATATCTTAGTAAAAACAAGCCTGTTAATATAATATTTGATTACTGGCTAATTCCAGCTGGCGAACACTTCATACAAACATACTCCACTATTTGTCTTCGTAGTCATTCACAAATGTAGTATGTCAGTGTATGGACATAACAATTTAGGTAATTATTTAGTTAGGTTGGCCTTGCGATGTAGCGCAATTTTAAAATTTGTCTATTCATAACTTTTCTAATAATAATTAATTATTCAAAACAAACTGAAGTATAAAGTAGAATCAAAGATTATACATTAAAATGACACAATCTCAAAACCATCTCAACCCATTTCTTTAAATAATATGTCCAAGAAATACTTTCGTTTGTCTTTCATTAAAATTCTTATATTTGAATACATAAGAACGTTAAAATTATTCGAATATTTCACTTAATTTTAAAAGCCAATAATCCTCTAAACGGAAATACGTTTTTAAAGAGCATGTCTACGCATAAAAAGGTTTATAACTTTCCGTAAAATTTTAAGGAAAATAGAAGTTTAAATCACATAGATTTCAATACATTTCCTGTTTGATGTGTGAAATGCGTCATTTATGCTTAATAAATGGCGAACCTTTATAGTACGGCGTGAGATTGAACAGTGAAGTTATGTTTATGTTAAATCCTGAATGTTGAATCTTCAATCATACAGGTGCATGCATTCATCAAAGGCGAGTTTACGATTACAAATAATGGCGCCGTGATTTAGTTTACATCTAAATTTAACTAATATCGTAATATTAAAAGGAGGTGTTTGAAGTTGATGAGTTTGTGACGTCGTAGAGGTATATAAGAAAATTCTTCCTTGTATAAATAACGATTTATTTTTTTAAGTTTTATAGGCTAAAATAACCGACTCAATGTCGAAATAGAAAATGTTTACATAGGAAATTCCGTAGGGTTTACTACACATATATTTTAATGAAAATATACTGTTGTTAAGTTAGTAAACTTCTTTTTACAAACATCCAAATGTGCCTGGAGTCCTGTAAAGACTATATGACCGTAATCACTGATATTATGTTAAATAGATATGTTATGATCGCAAAATTGAAGACGCAAAAACATCCTAATTAGGCCGTCTTATCTTTAGGTGATTGGTTGCCAATGCATTCACGCGCAACTGACTATCTTTTTTTCTTGATAGTTTTCTCATCTATCGTTTTGACTTGTATATTTGCTGCAGTACTACCGACCGACCGTATGTGTGCTACCGCTGTGCCGAACACTTTTTCGGATGATTTGTATGGGTATAGCATATCTATTATATAATATCACTGACCATAATAACATTACGAGTAAAATGTTTCATATACTATTAGTAAAGTTATTGGTTTTATTGGGAATGTTTTCCATGAACTAGATATTAAAGATCCACTGAAGTGTTCTAAGGAAAATAAATACAATAAAAATGTTATTAGTTGCCCGTTACATTTTATAAGTTCTGAGTAAATATTGGACTTGATGTATTTGTTTATCTGTTATCATTTCAATTACATTATTGGTAACAATATCTTTCGAAATATTAAAATAAATAAAGAGAGGGTGAATGTTATTCTTCCTTCCTTATTCGAAGTTATGTTCCTGAATCCTGTTTGTGACATCGTTGCTCCTAAATACACGAACCAATTTCGTTTGTTTTATTTTTAAACCAATAAACGTGATTTACAAGATTTTCGTCTCTTTTATTTAATTTTATATTTTATCTCGTGTGTAAAACGTTCTCTGGTAGCATTTGAAATTACTTGAAATTTCAATAATTACTTATTGAAGGAATTGAGCCTTCCAAACTCTGAATATCGTACAAATCACGTACGTGTTAGAATATGTCATGGTTACATTTAATATTTATGAGTGCCATTTTGATGTATATTATTATCCAAATTTAATACTTTACCTATAGACACAGTAAAATCTTGATAGTATAAATTGTTATAGATTAAAAAAAAATGCAAATCCCGTAGGATCGTCGGATGTATAGTGTAGTGTAATGTATGTTTGTATGTTACCCATTCAGCTAAAACTACTAAGGCTAATATACTATATGTTACTCGTATTTTAGACCCCGGTATTTCCAAGGGATTAGAAACTCAGTATAAAAAAGTTACAGTATAAGAGGAATTAAAATAAAAGCCATACAGCATTTGACATTCATTTATTAAAGAGTGACACATGCGATATTAATACAGATCGTAAAGGAGCTTTACAAAACAGTCATGTACAAAACGCTAGGAGGAACGCTGTTACGGTCGCGAAAAGAATGGCTAAAAAATTCGGTATTTTTCTTTATTTTTTACTATCGGAATCTGCGAACTTTGTTTCGCAAAAGATTAATAATAATAATAGTTAAGAAATAATAAGTATTCGATCAAGAACTAAACCTTTTTTGTATAGAATGTGGTAAAAATAAACGATATTCGACTCCTGGTTCAATGCTATCTCTACAATTTTCAGGCATATCTGAGTTGTTCTTGAGTTATAAATAGTGTGACTAACAAACTTTGTTTTATACATATAGATTATAAAAGTAATGTACACAATAATCATGTTTATAGGTTTCGATTTGTACACGGATATCTATGGGACGCAAAGGTTTGTTATAAATAGTCCTTTTACTATGACAATACAAACATAAAATATCTATAAAAAAATCCTATGAACCCTTTTTGGAGGGTTCGAAAGATATACCTTATTATGGATATAACGAAAAGGTTTGCCATGATTGATGTAGATTGACAGTGAAAAATTTTTTTCCCGAAAAATTATCAATGCTTTGTTCTAAAATTAAACACGAAAATCAGGAAAGGTTAAATATTGAGTGGTGTCCAAATTTTGGCGTTAATTGCATTACTTTGTTTTGAAATGGAAATTGTTGTTTTAAATTTAAATAAGCATTCATTTGAGAATTCCATATTTTTAAATAAGTGCTTAATCAAAAAACTATTTTTTCTTTATTTAAATTATTTTTTTGCGACTGTCGAGAATATTGATATAGGTATAATATTAGTTCTATATTTACAAATTTTTTTAAGCACGTTTAAGGGTACTTTCTATATGATAAAATCATAAAAATGGTAGAAAAGATAAAGATGGTAGCTGAAAATATTTTTTTATTATCTGAACTGAGAATCTGAAACCTTAGTTGATGTTGCACTTTCATTGATAATGTAAGGAACATAATGATTTTTTATCTGTAACAAATTAATATTAAATACTTTAAGATTTCTTTAATATTTCTTTAATAAGTGATTTTATGGTACACATAAATACATACTGAATACTTAGTTATTTACAATACAACGTCATAGAGCCCAGCGTTTTACGAAAACGATATTTATTTAAATATAAAAATTGATATGATATTCTAAAATTTTACTCAATTGTATACATTATGTATACAATTGAGTAAAATTTTAGATTTATTATTTTTATCTATACAGCCATAAAATGTTTATAATTTACATTGACATCAAAAAATTGAGATAAAGTTTTTACAAGCATACAAAATAATAATGGCGTTTTATATACATTTATAAAATACAATCCACATTAACTTAAGATATATTATAATTTATCTCATATTTTTTTCTTGTTTATTAATAAAAATATCTTATCTACGTTTTACAAAGAAACATGCTAATACGTTTCGATCTCAAATTCTGACGTCATAGTTCATATGATCGATGCATATTCAACGTTTACGCATAAACCTATTAATAATACAAATAGAACAACGACTAGCATAAAATCACATTTAATTATCGTAAGCAATTAATTGTTATCATATTTACATCTTTGGTTCACGTTACTAACCTAGAATGTCTTTGCGTGGAATATGGAAATTTTATATATTGATATTGAGTTGTTGAAACCTGTATCTTAATTCATTGACATATAAAACACTAATTTTGACAGTGTACACATACATACATACATGCGCTTACACACATATTTTTAGCACGGATAAATTTTATCTTGTTCATAATCATTTGGCTGTGATTTCGGAGATTTGTGTTCCGATATTAGGCTATAAAATATATCAATACTATAATATAATAAAACATGAACTAAAAGGACATTGTGACTTATTATGTAGAATCCAAATTAAATTACTTTTAGATAGGTATATGTTTTGAGATACATTGAAAAAATATTTTTCACTTATTGTATCTTAAAGTAAAAAAAGGAATAGTAATAAAAATAAATAATACAAGTAAATACTTCAGAAGTAACATTGTCAAATAACTTATCACCGTGAATATAAGTACGGCCCGTTTCTATATAAACTGTACTTCCCTGATATATTTATATCTAAGGTATACATAGTTAAACAGTGACATTTCGAAGAACAATTTTCTCAATATAAACACCAATGTTTTAACTTTAAAAAATCTATCTAGTAATACATTTCTCGTTGACATCAGTTAGAAAGACGTTAGAATCTCTAACAGTCATGATGGTGACACCGTCTCCGCTGTTCCGAGATATAACAACATTGTTTTTCTTCTTGCTTCCGTAATCGTAGTTTGATATTACGACGCTCTCTGTGGGGTTTCTGTAATATTTCGGTACCATAAAATATTCCTCGTAAAGTAAGGGGATAATATATTAAATGTGGGACGGCTCAAAAGTGGAGCAGGAAATGATAGAAATCTTAAAAGTGACATTAGCTTCATAACTATATTGTCGTTTTGTTATTATATTACACTACAATTAATTATTAATAAAACAGTATTTATAATAAAATAACGAGCAAACGAGCAGGCGAACAACCTGATGAAAAGTGTCAAGTCATCACGTTTTTGAAGTGTGCTGACTATTAAGAAGAAAAACACACCTTTAAGCACCCCAAGTTATTAAGAATCTGCATCAGTTTTTTTAGTACTCTACTAACACAAACCTACATTATTGGTAAGTGTCAAGGGGTATGTAGTATCCAAAAAATAGTATAGTATTTTACGTGGCTATAATTCGTTAAAGTTAAAAATGTTTTCCCTGCTATTTTTATGTCTTTTAGAATACCTATTTCTAACAGCTGCACCGTAACTTACATGGGGTACACGATTTACTTGATAAAATTTGAATAAATACCGTTATAAGAATTAATGACGACTCATTTCAGTTTCTACTTCCCTTTATAAGAACTATTTGAACCTGAATAGGTAGATTGTCTTCTTGACTTGGAAATTACACCACGTATAATATGTATGACTCATATCTTGCATAACCATGTGTTAAAAACATTACAATATCTTTATTAGTTTCTTCGTAGTTTAACAAAGAAGTGTTACGCATAAAAGACATTAAAATGGAGATAGAACGTCTCAAATTATAGGTCTATTCAAGTTGCATCTCCGTCAGCTAACAAGCACTATTATAATAATTTATTACATCGACTTCGGGATAAAGGAAAATTGAGACCACTCAGTAACTACTTCTTAGTTTAATCTCTTTAACATTATTCATCTCTTAAGTTTTGATATCCGAGTAAGTTTCTCTAATGGAATATTTTATTATGAAAAGAATTATGAGGATCGGAAATACGCAGTTAAGTTGAACGTAAATAAAATTGTAAATGTAAGCAATTGTTAACCAGTAAAGTCAATTCATTAAAATATCTTTAGAAGGTCTATATAATATGCTCTGTTTGTCATATTTTGAAAATTTCGAATAAATCCAATAAACATTTCGATTATAAAAGCAAATCGAAAAATTATTCCATGCTCTGTTTTCGAATTTTAACGATTTGTCACGGAACTACGGATTATTTACAGATTCCTACAAATTTAATTTACAACTTCTTTCTTAACAAAATACTCAATATTAACACATCAGGCTTTAAAGGAAGACAAAGAAATTACTCATGATTGCTTCGTGTTGTGTCAACTATATTGTTAAATACGCAAGGATTTTACCTCGTTTCAAAAGGACGCGGTAACTCAACGAATTGCAAAAACGTGATTTTGCATGAATTTGCATACTTTATGCGTTTACAAGTATTCCCGATTGTGTATTTAATTTCATGTTATTTTTCCAGTAAATATGGCATTGTTTGAAAGAATTTATATTTTTCAATAGTATGCTGGTAAGATTCGACGCGAAGGAATTGTTCACTTTTTTATATAATTGGCTAATACTACGACTTTTGGGAACTCCTCGTAACTAAGAAATAGTCTGTTGTTATTTGGTCTGATTGTTATTTGGTCAGCCAAATAACAATATCCATCCAAAAATAGTAACGATTACAAAAATCCTTTAGTATTCTTCTCATTTATAATTTAGTTTTTAGAAATAAAAATTACATCTGAAGAAAATTCTACAATCTCCATAATATTTGCTTGCCTGCTCTAATTTTATTATATTCTGTATTAAATTCTTTGTTAATAACTATTCCTAAGATATAATTCAATGTTACTTTGGACATCCTAAAATTTCATATATAAAATTCCTTTTTATTCTAAACACTACTCTTAGGTGTCAATAATCAATATTTAGACTCGCCTGCTCGTCGACCCACTATAAGAAACTAAGAAAAGATTTATTCAAAACGAGACACTGAACCCATACATTTATTCTGTGTCGTATCAATAAGTATCAAGAAGAATGTGTCCTAGATTAAGAAGAGAAAAAAAAACATTCTTATAAACCTACCTATTACATCGATGCCGTTGAGTGCTCCTAAAGGACGTTTCACATATAGCAGTCCGCGACAGGCGGGAGCTGCAGGACGGGTGCAGCGCGCCGCGCTGGCAGCACAGGTACCTGTTGAAGTGCTGGCGGAACACTCCGCTGACGCAGTACAGGGCTACTGGGTTCACGCACGAGTTGAGGAAACTGTTGAAGATTTTATACGGATTTGCGCTATAAAACAGTATTTGAATATTGATTTTATGTGTGTGGCCTGGGTTGCTATACCTAGATGAATTGACCCACCCTCATTGTTAGCTGGTGTCGAGGAACTTCTTTCCTTTAACAATGTTCACACTGCAAAATTAATGTTACAAACATTAACTTTGCAGTGTGCACATTGTGTTACGTTAAAATCCAGTTGAGATCTCTTAGTTTTAAGTTTTTTTTTGTAAAGATTTTAATGTGTTTTGTGCATCAAATCAAATAAATAAAATAAATAAATGTGTCTATGTCCATATTTGCTACTAACGGAAGGTAGTGCAGGCGTATAATGCCAACGTGGATCGGTTAAACGAAACTCAGTGGGAACTGTGTCAGAAAATGTTTTAATAGGTATCCAAGATTTTCCCTCAATAACAAAAATGCTACGATGAATACTCAAAACGAGTATTCATCGCAGCTAGGGTAAGGTAGGAAGGGGGAGTAAAAGTTTATATGAAAGTCAACATGGACGGAGTCGCTGGCAACAGCTAGTTTACAATAAAGACTTTATTACTAAAGATACGTAATTTTGTATTCAACTTACACACACACACACACACACACACACACACACACACACATACACATACACTGTACGCTTCTGCAAATGAAACACTCACAGTGATTACCATAAATGTATTATTACTACAATTGAATTTATTCGATTCGTTAGATTCCATTCAGAATATTCTACGTGGCAATCAGATGAAGTTTTTCAACCTTTTTATTAAGAGTAAGGCTTTTTGCTATATTTGTATGATGGTGTGTACAAATAAGTTCTTTACCAAAATCAAACCAAAATGTGCAGTAATATTAGATTGAATTTAGTTTTATAATTTAAGTATGGTGGTTTTAGAATAATAACAGAAAATATCAAAACACGTTAATTGCACACTTAGAAGCTTTTTAAGCATCGGTATATCTAGGCAATGATATTATTACTTATATTCAATGTAATATCATTGTTTCTAGGTTTATGCTAGGACAACATTTTTTTAAAGCCATAATTTTTATTTTATGTATTTGTATATATCAGCTTCTGCTAGTATATATTTGATAAATCAGTGAATTTAAAACAACAAATGATTATAATCCTACCACAGTGAAACCTCTATTAAAATTTAAATATAAATGAAATTAAAAAATGTTGATATCTTTATATTTCAAATTAATTAATAACGCCAGATGGTCATTGCGTGGTGATGGCTATAGGCTATTTTTTTCAGACCAAGTCGTTTCTTCAAGGTTTGCCCGAGTAAGGCCGAATAACACAGTTGCAAATAAATTTGACTATCCACCCAATAAGCCCACGTAATAAACGCTTCACCGGCTTAACTTTCCAAAAGAGCACATCAAACTTCTCAGTCGAGTTAAAATGTAAATTACTTATAAATTTTCTCGTTCATCTTTCTTAAGTTTGTCAAATATAGGTTATACTAGCTGTTGCCTGTGACTCCGTCCGCGTGACTTTCATATAAATTTTTCCCCTCTTATAACCCTATTTACCAGTTATAAAATAGCCTGTCTTTTTTCAAGCTCTAGAGTCTAGATCATCTGTGTACCAAATTTCGTTACAATCCGTTCAGTAGTTTTTGCGTGAGAGCGTAACAGACAGACAGACAGACAGATTAACTTTCAGCATTTGTAATATAAGTAGGGATAAAATTACCTTAAACAGAAGCCCATTATCCGCATCGCGTGGATCCAGTCGTTGTAGTCGGTCTGAGAAGTGGGAGACAAGTAGAACCACATCTCTATCGCGTGGTAGGGCAGGAAGCATATGAAGAATACTGGAAGAATACCACTATATATTGTAAGGTAAATTGCGTATTTTTATCTATACATGGTAGATGTAGTTTTTACTAAATCAATTAGATTAATCAATAATCACATGTTTAAAGCACGTAACCATAAATTACTGCCTGATAAAATAGATTTTCACAGTACGGAAGAACAATATCACTAAATAATAAGTATTGTAAAGCAAACTGATTTCCGTGATTTATCTGTTCGTGAATGATGTAGTTTTGACCAATCTAGGACTTTTGAATTAAATTAAGATACCAAGATAGATTGACTGCTAGAATGTTATTTATCTTAATAATTCTTAATATGATGGGTTACAGACTAAAAGGTTTGTTTGATGATAAACGACCAAGAACAGTCGCAAATCTAAGTTCGTCAATATAGCGTGACTAACTG
The DNA here is from genome assembly GCA_018238005.1 of Eurema mandarina. Lineage (NCBI taxonomy): Eukaryota > Metazoa > Arthropoda > Insecta > Lepidoptera > Pieridae > Eurema > Eurema mandarina. Next base: position 31,141 of record DWAJ01000411.1, read on the forward strand.
CATGTATTTACCACCCTCTAATACAATATGCCTCTTTAATATCTATATATTAAAGAGGATTGAAAGAGGCATATTGTATTAGACACATAAAATACGACCAATTCTATAAACAAAGTTCGCTAACCAAATTAAAATGCAAAAACAAATTATGTTTATAAAGTCCTAAAGATAAGGTGAAATAGTTTAAAACGGAGCTCTGTAAGTCATAATTTCACAGTAATCGGGATAACCAAGATTTAGCAAGCTTTTGTTCGCTAAACAATGCCTAGTATCCGATATAATAGCTTCAACACTATTGTATGATCCGTAATCGGTTTTACGATAATGCCTCACAGAATCTAATATAATTATGGCATAAACGAAATTGCGCTTTTATGGAACACAAAACCTTCTTGGAAGGTTATAAATTGGTTTGCAAGGTAATTTACATTAGGGTCTAGATGAGTATTTAGTCTTGTAAAATTTTGTAAAACATTGTTGAGTAAACTACCTCACCTTATGTGTCCAAGGAAACAAAATAAGCAAAGTTATACAGTGGAAAAGAATAAAAATCGATTCCATAAAGATTTTTGTGTTCATTTTGAACTACTATTATACTTGACACTTTCATGACAAATAGCTACCTACTTACTTACCAATAATAATAATAATAATAATAATAATATCAGAACCATCACCAGGAACCGTCGCATCATCGGAGAGTAAAACAACGCTATCACTAGTAATAGCTGCGCCTTAATCCCCTAAGCGAGAATTATTCAGCTAAAAACGTCTGTTGAATAATTTGCCAATATCGAATATCAGGACCATATACGCTTTAGATTTCCTACTTTTGTATTAAGCTAGGAGCAGCGCCTAGGAGTCTTCGCACCATAGGAGAGTAAAAGAATACTATGACTAATAAAGGCAGGCATGTGATCGCCTTACTTATAGTCATCCATCTGAAAACGCCTGTTGAAAACTTACCAATAACGAATATCAGGACCATACACGCGACAGATTTCCTAGCTTTAGCTTGCGCCTCGCCCTGCCCCGCGTGCATGGCGCCCGGCATCTCCCTGGTGCTGGCGAGCAGTCGGCGCGCCATCAGCGAGTAGAAGAACGCTATCACTAGTAATGGCAGCGCGTAGTATATGATCGCTTTAGCGAGAGTCATCCATCTGAAAACGCCTGATCGCTTCTAATCGTGTTTTATAGTTTTTGCGCGAGTTCTTTTGTAGGAGTTGTCTTAATTTAATCGATGTTACATATAAAATAGACTTAGATAATTGGGAAACGACTTTATTTTATTTGAAAATATCTAGAAAGAAGTTTGACCAAAAATTACACCAACATTATAAAAAATATTTTATCGTACGTTAAAATTGCGTTTTATAAATTTTAAAAGAGATTTATGACTATAGCAGCAGAATATAAATTGTGTTATTATGAATTACTTGGTAGCCGTAACAAAAGCTGTTAAAATTTTGCAGCGTAATTGCACCCATATGAAAACAATTTATACCTATTTAACATTATGAAAATTTATCAATTGTAATTACCTCGAAATATAAATTAATTTAAACAATATACTACTATTCAATACATTGGACATACTTGGGATAATTTTTCCAATCGGGTGGATAAGGTGAGCAGTACAAAATGGTAACATTATTATGTATTTGGGCGGTCGACGTGTTTGAAAACATGGCGGCTGGGGCGGCAAATATTAGCGCAGCACCCCATATTAACGTCGCACAGACTAGCGGCAGTTTCCTGAGCTGAAACCAATGACATTATATTTAATAGATATGTTATACACCTACAAACCTACCGAAAGTGTAAGGCAGCACACATACATAATTTTCTTTCATTTACAAATCAAAACGATAGAAAATTGATAAATGAGGAAACCGACAAGAAAAAAGAGATAGGGCATTACCACCAACAACTAAAGACCTAATTAAGATGTTTTTGGGTCTTCAAATTTTCCGCTTATAACATTACATATGTTATATTTGTTTCTACATGAAATGGATATTACATATATCCATTTCATGTAGAAACAAATTGTTGATTTAAAGCCTCTAAGAGTAAAAGTAGGGCCGTAGTGGTATGTAGTATAAATGCAACAGCTGAGTAAATATAGTTACTTTTTTAATTTAACGGGTTGCAATTCAGCAACGTGGCCCGATTCTACGCTATCTCGTCTATAACCACTGGCTAGAAGCTGAATTTGAATTACATGATGCCGGCTTTCGACTTACGGTGCTGTACTGACTACGTGTGAATGGACCCAATTCGATTTACTTCATATTATACGTTTTATAAATATATATTTTTAGTTCAATTTACAGTAATGTTTAAGTTTAATCAAAGCTCTCTTCAGTTTCTATTTAATTAAGTATAATTAGTATAGTATAATAATTAAAAAAATGTGAATGTATGATTCTCATCCTTATTTTATTGTATGGATTACAGATGTTTATCTATTTGTATACATTTAATACGGGAAATATAAATAAGTACAAATAAATTTAATTACGATAGAGTTTAGGAAACAAGGTACTCAGTGACCCTTTTTCATGTATAATTGTATAAATATTATAATAGTCGAATTTTTGTTTATATTTACAATTGTATGTTCTTATTTTAAAAAGAGCGACTATCAGAGTTTCTTGCCGGTTCTTCTCTGTAGA
>DWAJ01000412.1:0-33811 GCA_018238005.1 Eurema mandarina
CACGCCAAAACTACTGAACCGATTGTAATGAAATTTGGTACACAGATGGTCTAGAGCCTGAGAAAAAACATAGGCTACTTTTTAACTGGAAAAAAGGGGTTCAAAGTTGATATAAAATTCCACGCGGGCGGAGTCGCGGGCAACAGCTAGTATTATATAGAAGTAAAGTTTGTGCGTTTGTTAAATTGTTACGGGTAATCTCGGGATCTACTGAACAGATTTTTAAAATTCTTTCACCAATAGAAAGTCACATTATTGCTGAGTGTCATGGGCATAAAAAACGATTGTTAACATTATGCCCAACGAAGTGGGCACGGGTCAGCTAGTAGCCATATAAAGACGAACATAGTCATACTTTTGATGATTGTGGATATACTTTATTTTGTCTAACGTACTAATTACGTAAATATATAAGTAAATAAAACTGCGCATTTTCCAATCAGACTAGCGCATCAAAGATTCTTCTATTATAGTAGCTTAAATTACCTATTTTATCAGTACCTATTTTTGAATAGATATTTCAGATTTGTAAGTCTATTAATGTGCTGGAAAGCTTCTCTTTACCAGACTGCATAAAACCTTTTTACCTAGCTGCTTTAAAACACTGGGGATTCTTCAAAACCTTCTGTTAATTATGTTTGTTTACAATTGAGTTTCCTGCATTGGTCGACGCATGCGGCAAACAACTTTATTAGAATTATGCAAATTATGAAGGTATAACTTTGTAAGTTTGTATGCGTAAAAGATTTACATATCGCGATTATACAAATTATGTTGAACTTATTCTCTTAAGTTATATATGCACGTTCAAAAACCTTCATAAGGTTTGATTTGATTAAACAAACATATAAACTAGTGATTTATTTTGATTTTTTTTTTCGCATTATAAAAGTGCCAATAATTGTCCTCTTAATCCTTCAAATAAATACTGTTGGTTTAATTACGTATTCAAGTATAAACCAGTCTTAATTTTTATTCATATGTACTAGTAAATGCTACTAAAGACGAACGCAAAAACGACAGAATATTTCATTAACAACAGTAATTATTAGTAGTGTGTACCTCTCTGTGTTGTAGTAGTAAATGTAATATTATAGTAGACAACCTTACCGGTCATATAAGACAGCTTTAAAAACCCGTTTTTAGATTATTTACAAGGCAATTTTTCTGGGTGTTTATTATAGTATATACATACAAAGGTAATACGAATTATATCCTTCAGATAAAAGGATGGGGTATTCTTTTGAAATTTACTCGTGACTGACACTAATACCTAAGTTTGCTTCAGACTTTCAAGTTCTCATTGAACGATGAGACAAGATGTTCTGAGCTCTGTTTCGTAACAACATATCCAAAAGCAAACACTATAGGATAGCTTGGCTGTCTTTAAAAACATTCCGTTGTATGAATCAAAAGTGTCACATCGAGAACCTGTTTAACATGTGTTAAACCGTAAATACCATATCCGGAATAATTTTTCAACGATTCTACGATAATAAATGCTAAGAAAGTTATGACAATGAAATCTTAAGAGGTAAAGAAATGATAATTACTAGTATAGAGACTTCTGTAAAAAGATTAAATATAATTTTTTATGGTTTAACAGCTCCATCAATATTTTAATTAACACCAATATGCGATTATCATTATGTGCCCTTTTGATGTCAAAGACACACATACGTATACGCTTATACACACACACGCACACACACACACACACACACACACACAATCACTCATTGCGAGACTTGTAAGAAAATTTTAACTTTGCAAAAATCAAACTTAGAACTAGTTATCATACGAAATATCTAAGATTACAACCAGTTATGTAAATCTTATGGCCATCTTAAAAATGTATTGAGATCAGGAAGTTAGCAAATCGATACGTACATAACTTAAGTGAATAAGTATTGATATCCTTCTTATGTTAACAAGTTCAACAAGGGAAATAAAACATTTCACTGGTCCCTTGAACTTACATCAATCGAGAAGTAGGTACAGTCGCAATTGTAAGCCGTGGAATTAAATAGATTTGGCTGATCGTATAATCTGAATCAATTACTTTACAATGTTGTAATGTTGCCCTAACAAAATGTTTGTTTTCATTACTTGTAAATAAAGCTATCATATATACAAATAAAATATTAAGTATTAGATTACGTATAGTACGCGTCATTTATGTTTAGCGATTGACGAGAATAGCTGCGCATCGGTAGAATAGCGCTCGTAATTGACGTATTGGTGCGAGAGAGACAACACGACTGGGACAACCAATCAACGCTCGCGCACCCGACGATCACGCGCCCCGCGCACCGCGCCGCTACCTCGATACCTTATTTTTGACTTCTGCGCAGGTTTCGTTCAGCGCTAAAGATTCGTGACGCGTACTATACCTAGTTCTTAAAAATTCTATAACCTACATCACCCGCGCCATTATTATAAATCTTGATAAATCAATCATTAAAACTGGGCTAGTAGTTTATACGCTACTATGGAACATACAAACTTAAATACATACATGATAATATGTATGTTTGATGTTCCAGAGATCATCACTATCGCACGAACTAACAGTCTTCGAACTTATACATATGTATTAGTATAGGTATTATTTAATGCAATAGAAGCAATAACGCGAAATAAAACTAAAAGTTAGTCACGAGGCATTCCATCGCGATAGTCATGGTTTCTGGGTGAACAAAATGAAAGTATGATGTTATAGTTAGGTAGGTACTCACTAGAAAACATGAAAACAGTATCGCAGCGACCGTCTTATCCGTGACCGTAGCGTGGATGTTGATTATAGCGAGATCGTTGATAGTTAATGATAGAAGTAGGAAGAAACCGAATATGTGTGTCCATATGTTCATGGTTTCGTTCGTCCACCAGAAAATGCTGCAACAAAGTTTATAGCACAAATATCATTCACACTATTGAATGTCCCTTAGACGGTGACAGTATAGCGAAAGTAAAACAAAAAAAAAAAAGTTTATAAATAGATCCTCCACTTTAAGTAAAATAATTGAAATGAAGATACCATACTGTTTTAGTATAAAAAATACGAACCCTTAAATAAGGGAAGTTTTGACCAAATATTCATGATATGATATTTTACGTTACTGGCATATTTATTATGTATTTAATAAAATATTATTGTTTTAATTTTATCTTGCTTAAAGTAAAATTAAAGTTAAAGAAAGTAAACTTTAATATGTTTAATAATTATGTAACAGTACTTTTTTTTTTTAACTAAGAAACACAAAGAGCAATAATGAAAAAGCTGATTAATTTTTATAATCCAATTTCAAGTTCATTAAGGGGATAATTGTTCTTATATTAGTTTTAGATAAATGTTATCTGTATCTATTATATATTTTTATGAATGAGGATAACATAACTAAGTTATAAAATATTCCTTTACTAATTTGTTTCTTTTAATTGACTAAAAATAAAGTAGTTTTCTATAAAGTATATGTATATATATATATACATTTTCAACACATAAATAGTTAGCCTTAAATATTTCTGATAATGTGTCAAGATGATCTTGTAATAAATATGTGGTACATTTTTGGTACAAGTTTTAATATCAATGCATTGTAAAAGAAAAGTCAAGTGAAATTACTAGAAATGAGTCTCTTAATATAAAATATAAATGAAATATATGATGTTTTTTACCTTTCCCAGCAGAGTTTTGTGGGTAATAATTTTCTATAACCATCTCTGATGAATGGATTGTGTTGGAGGTATTCTGGGGCTTGTTCATATTTAAGAAGTTGCCTGTAATTTATATATTCTATATCATCTTTTGTTAAATTGTTATTGTCTTCTAACTTTTTCCCTCTGTGAAGCAAAGTCGTCCCATTGCAGCATTCAGACTCTTGTGTACAGGTTTCTTTAACCTTTAACAAACGTACAAAATTTATATATATGTAATATGTAAACGTAAATTCAAATTTAGTTGATATGTTTCAAAAATAAATAATATTTTTTTTTACATTGGCAAGTTGACGTGAACTTATAAATAACATTTCCGAAACGTTTTAAAATATAGCTCATTTAGTCAATGAATTAATTATTGCAAATAAAATAAACTTGATTCTTCCTTACTTTTTCAATAGCCATAAACTGCACAGTTTCTGAATGGCATTCACTCACTTTTCTCGTCATAGTAATCGACATTATAATTTTTATATTTTCCTCTCAATAACTACGCAAAGATGAAAAATTATTTATTTATCACAGGCAATTTATTTTCCTTTACTTTATTGTGAAGAAGTTATAATAAAATATTTCGAACTTAAGTTATAAGCCCGTTTGTGACTACGAAATTACATGACCGATAACCTACTAACCACTGCCTTTCACAACGCAAAATAAACGACTGAAATCTGAATCTGAATTCTGATTTCTGACGACTGACAGTGACACCTGTGAGTTGTGACGGGTGACCTGACGGCCGACAGCTATGAAGTATGAGCTATACTGACTTTTAGATGATTCTTAGTTCTTACTCATTGCTCCAATAGCGTATTCTGATTGGATGGACCTTTTGCGAGCAAGATCGATGTTGGAGTTTTTGGCGGGAATCTTGCGGCGTCTAGTTGTAATCTCGATTGAATGTTCCTTTTTTGGTGCATGATTTAATGTTTGATTGTGATAGTGAATCATGCAGTAAACTAGCTAATAAGTGTCCAAGAAATGAAGAATTCATTTGAGAGCGCATAGTAGCGCCGTTCCGATTGCTCCAAGATTCGTCGAGGTTCTTCGTAAAGTTCACTATCACTTTACGAAGGGCAGAACGAAACGACTGACTGACTCGACTAAAGACGACTTGATGACGATTTTACTTGACTCATATCGACTTTTATCTTGACCACGTTGCCTCTTATTACATTGACATTGGCAAAAAGCTAGACGCTAATGCCATAATATAAGAAAGAAAAAAGTCAAAACTCAAATGTCAATATTGCACTGATGAGTCATCAGTGATGACTGAACTCACTGAAGTCACTGATCAATGATCATCTGATGACTGATTAGTGATAGTGAATAGTGAATAGTGATTAACTAATTAAGAAGAAGAACTAATATTATAAATATTTGCTATCTGTTGAATGTTGATGAAAATTGAAAGCCATAATTATTTTTAATTGTAATATAATTGAAAATTTAAATAAATACCTATGTTATAATATTGTTTGTATTAATTTCATACATATTTTAGTTATTTTTTTCAGTAAGAACTTCTGAGAAGAGTAGCAATGATAAAGGTTGCCGGCACAAATTTATTTGGTCAGTGGATTTGTAGTGAAAACCTTTGCAATCATTTTACACTAATTAACGATGATATCATTAATAGAAGTAATCACATATACATTTCTTGGTCATATAATATTTATCAATTGGACTATAATTTGTATATTTCTGGGGCTGTTGGAGGTAAGGAGAAGCAATTTAAGCAATTGGATTTAATAGAAGAGCTGCAAGGTACAAATATGGTATTATCAGGAAATGACTATCGACTCATTATTGTCAATGTGGATATGAATATTGTCTTCACATTTGATTTAAGTACTGAGCAATTTAAAGAAATAAAATTTGTAGAAAGTGCAAGTAATAATGAGAGTAAAATAGTGAAGGTGGTAGCGAATAATAATTTATGTTTATATTTAACAAGTATAGGTAATGTTTATTGTGGAATATTACCAGTCTTATTAGATACAAGTGAGGTTCAAGGAAAAATTATAGATGTTGCATTGGGCTATGAACATCAAATATTACTCACAGATATTGGTAGAGTATATACCTGGGGCAATGGAAGGTAAGAAAATTATTTTCCCATTTTTGTAATATTATATTATGCTTTAATAATACTTATAAAATGGCTTTAAAAATCTTATCAAATCCCTAATATATCATTTTTGATAACTAGTGACTGTGGCCTAATCTCTACTAATTGACTAACTTCTTTTAGACGACTCCAACTAGGGCATGGAGACTTGAGCAACTTAGACCATCCTGCAGAAGTCAATGCTTTAGCTGGCATTAAAATAATTAAAATTAGTGCAGGAGGATGGCACTGTTGTGCTATTAGTGAATTTGGAGACTTGTATGTGTGGGGATGGAATGATACTGGCCAATTGGGTATAAAAAAAAACCTTGAGAATAAATCCGAGCTTCAAAGCTATGGTCTGCCTGCAATAGTTGACCTTTTTGGTGAAAATGATGAAGATATAGAATGGCATGTAAAAGATGTTGCTTGTGGCAGCAGACATACAGCTATTTTACTTGAAGATGGGTCAGTGTGGACAAGTGGTAGTAATAAATACGGTCAATTAGGATTCTGTACTAAAGATATTAAAAAACTTGATAGTTTTAAAAAGGTACAAACAAATGCAGGTATTTTATCATGTGGTGCATGGAGTACAGTAATAAAATGAAGTTTGAAGATGTTGTTTTATTTTATTTTTCATGAATAGTTAATCATAAAAGACATCACACATCTAGTTTAGTTTTTATGCTATACTATACCTTCATTTTACATTTCGCTTAATAATTTTAACTATCATTTATGTAATCTGTAAATTTATTTTATCCATATTTATTCTCTTCATTATTCACCTGTGAAGTGTCAAAATAAATGTCAAACAGACGTTCAAAATGAAAACTTCTATTAGGTATGTACTATGTAGAATTTAATGTTGACTGTTGACATTTTTGTAGATGTATTGATTGTTCAACCAAAATATACAGTAATATATTTTTAGATCGTATAAGTATTGAAAATAATCCGCAATTACTTTTAAGTTTCTTTTTTTCAAAATCTCATTCAAAATGGCGAATAAAGAAGAAGACGATTCCTTTCAAGAAGAGGAAGTCTATATTAACCCCGAAGATGGAATGCCAAACGTTCATCCAAACATTGCTGATATTGAACAAGACAGTGATTCACACGACGAGTTAAATGAATTCGACGATTTACCGAAATCTGTGATAGTGACGAATATCCACAGCGAAGTATTTGCTGATGAGAAGTTAAAGAAGGAATTGGAGGACTTGTTCCGTACGTTCTCGGATAATATAACATTTCAGTGGTTAAAAAGTTTTAAACGCTTACGTGTTAATTATGACAGTCCATTGGCTGCTGCTAACGCGCGTGTGCAGCTACATCAATACCAATTTCATAACTCGTGTATAAATTGTTATTTTGCTCAACCCGTTACGCCGATATCGTTAAAAAATCTGAAGCCACCGCCATTAGAGAAACAGTTTTTGATTTCTCCGCCGGCGAGCCCGCCTGTGGGTTGGGAACCACGAGAAGAAGGTGAACCAATCGTGAATGCCGATTTGTTAGCAGCGATCGCCAGTTTGGCCCCTGGAGAGAGTCACGAACTACATGCTCCCACTCCTACACAACCTGCCATCATTGTTCACACTGCTATATCTACTGATACCAATGCGCCCATAGCTTGTAAGATTCAACACACTAGATGCCCGGACCATTGATATGTCTTGTTGATATACATAGTTGAATTGTATTTTTAGAGTAGCAATTTTGATTTTACTTTATCACTTAGTCAATTTGTCTGACTGGTGATGCCAAAGATAGCGCAGATTTACTATATTCAATAAAATTAGATCTTTTTATGGTCTAAATAAGGCTTATAGTAGGTTTGCTTGCATTATTAATTTTATCATATAAAGTGATAATCATTATTAAAATTACATTGGTGCTATTTTTTGAATAACATAAAAATTTATGCTTATGTTTCTAAGATAATGTAATTTATTTTATGTAAAGAACATAAACAATGTTGAAAGTATTTATAAAGTGACTAAATTGTTATAAATCCAAAATTAACATTATCCACATATCAAGGCTTATAGCCTTCCAAAAGTAATTTAATTTCAGTTGCTCAACAAATTTACTTAACCTACCAAATATCTGTTAAAACCAAAAGTCAAACAATTGAAATAAGAAAATATGTAATTAAATTTTATTATTTATTTGTGTCATCTAAATCTTTGATTGGGTTTATTATAAATAAACATTTGATTTTTTATCTTACTCATAAAGTGTTATTGTTTTATGGGTTTAATTTGTGAATGTTAAGTCATAAAAGTTTTGGACATTTTTAATAAACAGTTGCAGTTTAATATGTAATGAACAATAGAAAAAAATAGTACATTCAAATGAGATCTGGTATATCAAATTATTATAAGAATAACCTAATATAAAATATCCTTATAAGTGTTCCATTAACGTCATGTATTAAACTGCAAATTATTTTTAAAATAGTAATTGCTTTAAACAGGAACGGTAATATATTGGCAGATGTTGGTAGATTAAGGGATGTTTTACATGTCAGGGTCAGTTAAGAAAAATGGTCTTAAATATATTAAGTGTGATATAAATTACTAAATGCTTCAGTAGATGTTGGTATATAAGATCTCTATCTGTATTAAATTTATGAACTTGAAACATTCTTAGATTTACATTTAATCTAAGTCTCAGTGTTGTGGTCTTATGATAGATCTTGATACTCAATGTTATCATTAGTTGCATGACCAAATTGTTGTTTTTGTCAGTATTATATATGTTATATGAAAACATTTTTATTTTTGTTAAAGCCTTGCTTATTTTTTAAGTTTTATACATTTTCAGTTCCTTGCAGAATTTAAACTTTGAACTTTGATTCAGTTCTTGATCTGCTCATGTTCCTCAAATTTATTTATTTTTAACCATTATAAATTTACACATAAATTGTTGGAATTCTTTATAACATTGGAACCAAAGACCATGTTCGTCGTGTTTGTTATTTCCACACTTATAGAAATAGGTTACATGCATGTGATTTCAAAATGTTTTTGTAGTCTTTTATGTAAGTTACAAAAACAACTGAAATTGCATTTTAAAAAGAAATTATTATTTGATTTAATTATCTAGTACCTAAGGCTGAATTTAAATTCTCACACAAAAATCTGTCAAAACGTCAGCATGTAAAAAAAATACATGCATATTCCGTATTATGGCTAGAACAATAAAAATTATGCTTAATAAGTTTATTTTGCTTTAGAATCGCATCGAAAATATTATTACAAGCTGCTTCATTAGATCTTGTTGCACTTTTAATTAGTTAATGGTAAACGAATTATTTATTTTGATTTCAACACATTGTTAGTACTTATTTTAATTGTTCTAAAATAGCTTTTTTATTTTAATGTTAAATGTATTTCTTTTCTCTCTGAATAGGTTATCTCCTATATCTATAATAAATACGATGGTCAAAATATTTAATTTGAAACCAAAAGCATTATAATTATGGAATTTGACCGAAAAATATTTCGCCTGATATTAAGGTGTGTATTTTTAAAATTCATGTAGTTATTATCTAGATGTTTGACTCTCATTCTAACGTTCTTTCATTTTAGTATTGATGTTCTAACCTACTGTGATTTTAAATTGTTTGATGTAAATATAAAATATGAAGTTTAAGTAGGTTTTATTTTTGAATCAAATGTTATTTAATTCAACAAACCTTAAGGCACACGTGGACTAACTGTCTTATACGCAAAATGGATATTGAATATTGTGTTACTGGAAAAAAGGGCCAAGTTAAGAAAAAAACTAAATTTGCTACATATATGTAGCATATATAAGGCATACCTTACTTAAATTCTCTTCACATTATAGGTATATCGAATAATAATGGAAAGTATATGGAATAAGTAAAAACAAAAAATAAACAAAATATGTAAAAATTTATTGCCGTAACAAACGTTATTAATAAAAAACAATCTACTCACATTGCAAACTCTTACAGGATTGTGTTACTTGCATATTAGGTATATCATCAATGAAGTTAATTACTTATAACTATACTATGAACAATGTTTTTATCATTAATCAATTCGTAGTACTATATTTAACTATATTTATTATTTGGATGGAACGTCATGTCGCAGATCTTTATTAACGAAATGGCACAAGTCAGTCTGAACCGTAGGTAAACGTAACGTTAACTTAAATCTAATGTAAAAATCACAAAAATGGCAAAACTTCCCAAGAAGTATACAATGGACGGAAAACACACGAATTACTTCGCAAAACCTACAACTACCCAACCCATAGAAGCTATAAAGGTATTCTTTTGTACTTAAATTAAGAATAATTATTATATTAACCACTATTATCGACTACCATTGATTTGGCCGCTTCTTCATCTTCGTTTTCCTTAGCCTTGTGAGATCTTGATTGTTTGCTAAAGCACTGTGTAAAAAATGATTCACCTTTACCAAACTTCTCGCCATCAGCAAGAGTCTGAGGCAAAGGTTGATTCATAGTTTCGGGTAGGAATAAACAAGAAAATCCCGAAATAAGGGCTATTACACCAAAAGTTACAGCAGGTATTCTAGGATCTAAACTATCAAGTAACGATATAAAAGGTGTTAACGCCCCACTCAGTCTGGCAAACATTGAACCTAAACCTAATGTAGAATTACGTATAACAGTGGGAAACAACTCTGCAGAGTAAATATACACAATAGCAAATGACGCTGCTATAAAAAGTTTTCCAGCTATCACAATTGAAGTCGTTACTATAACACTCCCTGGCTTAAAAGCCGAAATCACACACGCTAGCCCTCCAAGTAACATAGCTAAACTAATAATCGGTCTCCTGCCCCACACGTCTAGAAAATAATAAACTACCATATAACTGGGAATATCGACAAGTCCAAGAACACCTATAATAATATACGGATTACCTTCCATTTTGCCAGAACTAAGTGCAAGACCATAGTACACTATTGAATTAGCAAACCAACAAAAGCATATCACGATTGTTCTGTTTCTTAGAGAGGATGTTTTGAATATGTCTAGGAGTCCTACTTTATGTTGCTCCTCTCCTTTTTCTGTTAATTCTTCTTTAGATTCTGATTTTGCTCTTAAAACGTATTCAGCTACGTCTAAAATTTCATTGGAGTTATTAAATTTTAATGCTTTTTGGACTATATTAACTGCCTCTCTAGTTTTTCCTTGAGACCAAAGCCAACGAGGGGATTCATCCAACAGCCATATATGGGGTATAAGTATAACACTATGCAACCCATAAATTACTTGCAAAATAATTTTATTATCTATGAGTGCACCCCATAGTGCAACACAAAGGACACCAATTGAGAAAAAGCATTGATATGCAGTGCCGCATTTTGTCCTTTTACTCGGTCCCATGATTTCCATAATCAAAACATATCCCGTAATAAATGCGCCGGCTGAACCAAACATGCCATAAAAAAAGGTTGCAATGGAGAAAGACCAGAATTCCGGCATGAAGGCTACAAGGACGCCAAAAAATAATTGTAATACACCTGACCAGCAAAAAACGGTCTTTCGTCCAATTCTGTCGGACAAACTACCCAAGTATATAGAACCAGTAAAGACTCCCAGCATGAATATAGATTGAGCCAATGCTCCCATCCAAGACTTATCGCAAACGAAATTCCATTCCATACCAAAAGACGTTGCTCTGTGAGTTGTATCGAACACCCACTTGGAGCACGATGTTGTTACATTATCTTCAGTAAATACCAAACATTTTTCAAGGTTTCCTGATGGCGCTATAGGAATTGCATCTAATATTTCTGAGGAATTCCATTGAGCAATAGATTCCTCACTATCAACTCCATTAACCCAGCATCTGTAAAAATATAATACATAACTAATAAGGATCGGAAATTATCGTTGGCTACGTATGGACTATGTCTACTACTCTGTTACTATATATTATTGAAAAGTTTGACTTCAATTAATTCAAAGAAATACAAAGAATTGTAAAAAAAATACCATCATAACCTTTGGAGTGTGGTATCATTTAGTGGGCACACCCATTGCATGTTGTCTGTAAAGTGTAGCTGTATGTTAACGCACACTTGTGGCGGATATGTTTGAATAAATTAAAATAAATTTTATCCCGGAAAAGGATGTCGAGTCGTAGTCTCAATAGTGAGGACACGTATTTATGTCGACTAAAGAAGTATGATATTTGTTCAAAAGGTGATACACATCTATCTTGAACATAAATTAATTGAGATTTTAACTTCAGTATAAACTAAACATCTGTTAAGTCTTCCAGACGATGTTAAGGGAATCGCAATTAAATATTTCTGCAGAGCTCCACGGAGCCTCAGATGTCGACTCTATCATCTGTGAAAAAGTGACCCTAAATTTAAAAGGACTTCTGTACAAATTTTACTGCAGCGTTTTATAACGACAAAATCAAACAAATCACACTCTAGGCAGAACTATTGCAGCAATTATAACACAATAAAAAGTAAGCAGATAACTCAACTTTAAATTTCGCCGGTTATTTGATTTCTCCTGGGTGTTTTTGATCAATTATTATAAATAAAGCATATTTTTAACAAGCAGTCAGTTATTGATCATACAATTATGCGCATCTTGCGCAGGCTGCCAAGAGTGTGGACTATTGTTGTTAACGTTTGCTTTCCCAAGCTTGACTATTGCAGCCAAACTAGTCTAATATTTCAGATCGATATGCAAAAATTCCCATAGTATAGATATGAACCGCATCATAATGAACTGTTTATTATTGGGAATATTATGTTGTAATATAAAAAGCTATTGGTAATATCTTTTGTAGTGTATAGCTAGCCTAGCATGAAGTGTAGAGAAAAAGCTTTCTGGATCTGCTCATTTACAAGAACGTATCTAAACTCTAAAGCCTATTTTGAGTGTTTTGTATTTCACTTCTTTACCTTTTTTAACTATTTTTATTATTGTTATTCTATGTGTATTACCTGGTTGCCTACATGTGCATGGTATTTTTTAATGTTTATATCTTTATGTTTTTATTGTACATATTTTAATAAATATAAACAAACTCCATCGTGAGTTTAGTCATGTGATTAATGCACTTGTCCTGTTTCCAGACAGAGCAAAAATATACAAACAAAATTGTTTAAAAAAAAACAAACATTACATTTAAATATTTATTCATTTTCGTACATTTGGTTGCCATAGGAATTTTTACTGGTAACTAAATCTATATATCCAATAAATGTATTTATACAGAGGCGGTAAGTGTTTTTGAGTAAACCATTAAAGCTTTTAACATTAACTTCACACCTCGTTCACATAAATCTATTTCAAACAATATACTTACATACTGCTTATATGTATTTTATATGTGATCGAAGCGTGATTACAGTTGCTAAAATATATTTGTACAAATATTTGAGTAGGTACCTAGGTACGATTTTAAACATAAGGCATAATCCATAAAATACGTTACTCTAAGTGCATTTGGTCACACTTGTAAGAAGCTTTCTCTCTAGTCTGAGATCACATATTTTTCAAATTAACATTTAGAAGTAAGTAAATGATATCAGCATGCATTTATTGCCTCATTGAAAATAACGAAAAATTTGTTAAACTTAAATTATTTATAAACATATTTTTAAAGTTTCGTAAATACTTTTAATTTACACCGTAACTTTTAACCGGTTAAAAGATTAAACTTTTAAGTCCCAAAACTTCTTCTAACGTGTGACGTACAATTTAGATGAACCCTATATTATATTCAGTTAAATTTAACGTTAGTAAGTAAAATTATTTGAATTCACAAAAAAATTAAAACATTTGTAACACATTTGTTCGAAGTAAAATATTTTACATACAATAACAATAACTACTTATTATTTATCAAAAATATCATGATTTAATATTAAATATTATGTTTTCAAGCAATTTAAATACAAAATTTATCTAAAATACATATTCTTTTTTCTCTATTAATAATTCAAATGTAAATAAACTATATGTAAAAATAGTGCATCACAGCTTAAATTTTTTGATATGTTATAATGTATTCTTTATCCTTGTATATCTACCTTCTAAAATTTGAAATAATTTGAAACCTATAAATCTATCATAGCCATAATACATTTACAAAACCGAATCACACTTTAACGAACAAATTGTAACAAAATATTTTTTTTCTTGAAACCTAAAAATTAAAATTAATTTCTAGGAACTTGATTAACCATCAAATTATAGTTTTAGATCTTCGAAGCTTAATAGTTCTAATATACATCAATATAGCCTAAACGTTTCAATTTAAATTTGAAAACAAAAAACTGAAATAACACTTCTGTTAGCAGTATGGCATCATAGAAGCACTCCACTTGCGCCAAGTTGCGCCACTCGGACACATAAAGTTATAGTAATTTGTAATCAGTAAGCTCTAAGATAATACTAAATGATATAAATTTGACGTCATTAAAGCCGGTTAATCCTAATGTGCTGAGTAATTTAATACACGTGGCTAAATTTGAGGCTATTAATTTAACTTACTACTTTGTAGTTGATTAAACTATTTTTTGCCCTCTCTTTTATTAACTATTTATTAATAATTGGACGGATTGAATAATTTTATTTTATCGACGCCAATTTAGTTTAAGTGAAAGGGTTTGAGTGGTATTTTTGATATATTAATAAATAATTAACTTTTTAAGCTTTTCGAGTCATATCTTCTAAAGGAACCATGGCTTCTGCTGCCTTTTCATCTCTGGCGTATGTTTTGTTACTCCTTTTACCTAAGCAACTGGAAAAGCAAGTATCTCCTTTGCCGAAGTTTTCGCCATCAGCTAAAGACTCAGGCATCGGTTGGTTCATAGTTTCAGGAAGGAATAAACAAAGGAAACCAGATAACAGAGCCACGAAACCAAACGTTACTGCAGGTATTTTGGGGTCAAAAGAGTCTAGTAAAGTTATTAGTGGTGTTAATGCTCCGGATAACCTGGCAAACATTGAACCTAAACCAATCGCAGAGTTTCTAACAACTGTTGGGAATAATTCAGCCGAGTAGTTGTAGATTATAGCAAACGAGCCGGCTATAAATAATTTACCAGCTATAACAATAACTGTTGATATAATCGATCCTGCTGGAAGAAAAGCGGCAATTACGCACGCTCCTCCCCCTATCAACATCATAGAACTTATTAATGCTCTTCGACCCCATATATCAAGAAAGTATACTACTGCAGCGTAACTTGGGAGTTCAACTAAGCCAAAAACAGCTGTAATAAGGTATGGGTTTCCTTCTAACTTGCCTGTGCTAAGCGTTAGTCCATAGTATACTAATGAATTAGCAAACCACGCTAAGCATACGTTGATGGTTTTAATTCGTAGATATGGAGTTTTAAAGAGATCAAATAAGCCTGCAGATTTTTCATCACCTCCCTTAGATGCTTCCACTTTTCCTCGTGATACTAGTTCAGCTCTATCTAAAACCTCATCGGACTTATTCATCTTTAATGCTTTTTGAACTATGTCTACTGCTTCCTTAGGCCTTCCTTGTGCCCAAAGCCATCTGGGCGACTCATCCATTATCCATATATGAGGTATTAATATAAGGCTATGCAACCCATAGACAACTTGAAGAATGGTTCTATTATCTATAAGTGCGCCCCACCCGGCAACTAACATTATACCAAATGCAAAGGCACATTGGAAAGCTACGCCGCAGATGGTCCGTTTCGAAGGTCCAACAATTTCCATGGTGAGTACAAACGCTGGAATGTATGCACCGGCTGAACCAAATATGGCATAAAGGTAATTGACTACTAGGAAAGACCAGTATTCAGGTATAAATGCTACGGCTACACCAAATATTAGCTGCAACACCGCCGACCAGCAATATACGGTCTTACGACCAACTCTGTCTGCTAGTCCACCTAAATATACAGCTCCTGTGAATACTCCTAGCATGTAAATCGTTTGCGCTAAAGCTCCTTTCCATCTTTGATCGCAAACAAGATCCCACTCGATGGCTCGAGAAGATGTTCTGTATGTAGAGTCGTAAACCCATTTTGAGCAAGTGGTAGTTGAGTTGTCTTCTGTGTACATCAGGCAGTTATGTAAACCACCGGCCAATGTCAGAGGTATGGACTCTAGCACTTCAGTAGAATTCCAACTTGCAATAGATTCGTTCGTGTCCACCCCTTCGATCCAACATCTGAAAAAGTGAGTCCTTATTAATAGCGTATAGTATTTTGATATTAGTGAATCATGTTTTAGTAAGAGTAAGAGTACGTTAGTCAATAGTGTACTTAACGCTACGTAATTTTTGATTGGTCAGTTTTATCTGGAATGATTCGCCAATTGTTATATTTGATGAACACAAAAATAAATTGTCTTCTTTCGCTAATTGTTTGTTAGTGTTATGTTCACGTTAGTATTAAATTTAGCATTTGTGACGATTTTTTACCGCTACCGAATTAGAACATTCTGACTTTTACCTGATTGGATATTTACTGGTCTGCGGCTTACGTCATCATCAAACCATTAGTAATATCAATTCATAGTTAGACTTTTAGATAAACCCTATTACTATTCATCAACATTAGATTTCAATTATCTAAAATTTTCAAAACAACTAGAAATCTTTTATCACGATAATTAATGAGACATCTATTTTAAAGGGTGGTGAAATAAAACAAACTCATTTATTTTAGTTCTTTATTGCTTAGAAAACGCTATTATTATATGAAAGTAAAAATAGTAGAAATATAAAAAGTTTGCTTTTATTTATCTTAAAAACTATCAAATTCTCGTCTGTAATAAATATTCATACCTAGGTACAAAAATGTTAAATATTGCATAATAAAGTTCACGTATTTTTCAAAAGAATAGTCACTGGGATTTTAAGCGCGTATACTCGTATATCTTATATTATTTCTAACTAAAAACCCTGAAAACATAATAAACAATCGAAATAAGGGCAAACTCCTCTTAAATTTAACGGTTAGTAATAACATGAAGAAGTAAATTCTTATAGGCAAGTACATACAGAGAGCGTTATAGTATCAATATCAAAAACGATTATTAATATAACATCGTTTTTAGCCGTTTTAAAATTTGTAACTGGGAGTAAATTATTTAACAGAAAACAATATTGCTGACTATGGTATTAAGGTCATTACTGTAACAATTTTAAATCTACCTAACGATTAATTGTTCTAGAAGAAATATTATATAGGAAATTGCCTGGTTACGATTGTACACTGGAGAAGAGCGTTTTCTTCAATTCGAAACTGTGACCAGGCACTTTCCATACAAATATTTGTATTAGGTAGTAACTTCCATCTAAAAGAGCTAAGCATGTTTAAGTCTATTTGTAGTACCTCAATCACTTTTGCCATTATAAAGATCAGTCAACAAAAAAAGTTGATTTTCGTTTCAAATTTACTCACTCGACAGTAAAATAAACTATAATTAATAAAATATTACCGGTAGAAATGTTCAATTGGCACTCAACAATAAATTTATTGATGAAATCCATCAGTGAGATTATTTCAATATTGGTTGCATTCTTCAATTTTTTGTAGTTGACTGTTCATAACACAAAAAGTGAAAAAAATGTAAATTTATTTGAAAACTTAAAAGCTATCTTATAAAAAATGTACGTTACATAAATTCTTTACTTTCAACACTTATTAGTACCTAATCAAAAATGCCAAAAATTTGGATATGTTTTCATGCGACTTAAAATAATATACAAATCGAACAGCAGGCAAACAAACAATGTACCCAATAATCTACGTTTCAGAACCTGCAAAGTCTACGCTTATGCCTCTGAATTTTTAATTATCATACTAACAAATTTAAAATACTATTTTGGCATTTAATGCCTGCACCATTATGACCCTTTTTTAACGAGGTCCCGCCTCAATAACATATCTCAATGAGATATATTATTTGATCGATGTAATGTAATTAATTCTACACACGTTATTAAAGTTTACTTATATCTATAATGGCAATAACAGTCTTTGTTTTACCCTGATGTATAAACACTAAAATCGATTTTAATTCTGCGTAAAATTAACAATCATTTATTATTTCACGTAGGTATTTAAAATATGTCACGAACTTATACTCGTAAGGTGACTTACCTTTTAAAAATCATTTTTGTAAAGTCAGTACAAATGTTTTTTCATATTGATAAATATTGTTTTATTTCTTATAGCCTGCGATCCAGTCTGAATGAACAATGACTAGATACTTAAACTAAACTTATTTTTACAATAATATATTTCAGGTTAAAAATTTTCCTAGGTTTATATGTCATACATTTTTCGGCTGAATCATAAAATAATGGAATATTTATAAAAACATAAGTTAGCCCCAAACGATTACAAAAACATAAACCATGGTTTAATTAAGAAAGATATTAAGTACAAACAAAAATAACCATAATATTATATTTCTTAGGATGTTAATATATTTTTTCAAAAGCATCCATAAAAATGCAAAAAGAGACTTATCTTTAGATAAGACAAAATGTTATAAAATTAGAGTTATATTATAGTTAACATATGTTAATCTTTTTTTATAATTATGGCAGTGTTTGTTATAAGACTAATATCTTTATTGCTTCTTCTCTGTTACATCTAATGGCACCATAGTTTCAGGAATATCGACGGAAGTATCGCTCATACGTCTTCCGCTACAATTAGTGAAACATGTATCACCTACTCCGAACTTCTCTCCATCTTCAATCGATTGTGGCAAAACACGACCGACAGTTTCAGGAAGGAAGTAAGTGGAGAACCCTGATAATAACGCTAAGAATCCGAAAATAATGGTTGGTATTTTTGGATTTAATGTATCTAGCAAACTGATTAACGGAGTCAAAGCACCCGACACGCTCGCACACATGCTTCCTAACCCTACGCCTGAACTACGCACAACTGTAGGAAACAGTTCAGCGGAGTATTTATAAATAATGGAGTACGATCCTGATATAAATAGCTTACCGACCATTACAACGCCAGTAGCAGCCATCGATCCATGCGGCAGAGCGACAACTACCATACATGAAATACCTCCTAGCAACATCATAGTACTAATGAGCGCCCTGTGTCCAACTCGATCTAAATAATACATAATTATCACGTAACTTGGCATTTCTACTACTCCCATCAAGAAAATAATAAAGTAAGGGTTTCCATTTAACTTTCCAGTATTAAGTGACAAACCATAATATACCACGGAGTTGGCAAACCAGCATCCACAAATTATCAAAGTTTTTCTAAACATATTTGGAGTTTTAAAAAGGTCAGTTGTTCCTGCCGATTCGTCATTCGTATATTTAGCGTTCGTCGCTTTGCATTGTGAGACGAGTGCGGATGCGTCTATAGTTTCGGAAGAATTATTCATTTTTAATGCCTTTTGGATTATAGCAACACATTCTCGGGCTCTGCCTTGTGCCCACAACCATCTCGGAGATTCGTCCATCAAGAACCAGTGCGGTAAGAGGATAACAGCATGTAAAGCGTATACTACTTACAAATAAAATCTGTTATCAATGAGATAGCGCCATCCAGCCAGAAGCATAATGCCAATAGCAAACATAATTTGGAAAGTGACACCGCATATCGTTCGTCTGCTCGGCCCCACTAACTCCATCGTAAGGACGAATCCGGCTATGTAAGACCCTGAGCCAAAGATACCATACAGAAAACGTATAGCTACGAATGTATAGTAATCATTTGCAAATGCGACTGAAGCTCCAAAGATAAGCTGAAGGATGCCAGCCCATACGAATACAGTCTTTCGTCCTATTTTATCGCACAGCCGTCCAAGTACGACAGATCCCACGACAACTCCAAACATGTAAGCTGTTTGAGCAGCGGCTCCCATCCACCGTCTATCGCAAACGAAATTCCATTCTATTCCACGAGACGACGTAAAGTATTGGGTATCATATACCCATGAATCGCAGTTTTCGATAGACTTATTTTCACCGTACATTCTACATGAATCTAATTTCCCATGATCATTCAAAGGAATAGAACTTAATACGAGTGAAGAATTCCAATTCTCGGTAAAGTTTGAAGTGTCCACTCCACCCAGGACGCATCTGAAATGTGATCATTTTATTACTTCAAATACTGACGTTATTTTTAACTACAAGAACGTGTAAAAGATTTGTGCTGGGTGCATTCTGTGCTTTATGTAAATGTTTGTGCTTCACAGTGCCATTTAGACAGAAAAATGTTTTAGTCAGTATTTCATACTAGGTAAAACCCAAGATTTTCAAATAGTATTGATGAATATCTATTAACAAAATATTATACATTTATAATGTTACGTGTTTGGAGGATTTATCTCTTGAATATATATTATCTTGGATTTTTAACAGTCCCATGAAACGTATGATAATGTTTGTGGATGAACTCTTGAGATTTGTAAATATTGCCATTGATGTTATTATGATATGGTATGAAATAAATATTAGTCAACCTTTGTCAATAAAAAGTTTATGAAGATTATCATGGTGAAATGCGTGCTATAAGAAGAAAACCATAATTAGTAGAAAAGGACAGCAATCAGCAAGTTATTGTATAAAGCTTAGTTATTTATCGCTTTTAATATGTAGCTTAAATGGAAATATACTCACATGGAAATATTGCACAGCACCGTGGATTCACTCATAGGGGACATTCACCAAAGCCGAAAGAAACCATACAAACCCTGCCTGCTTTTTTTACTTAACTATATAATATACAATACTTATTTAATATACTATACTTGTTAAATAGAAGGCATTATTTTGTCATTACACAAGAGCAAAGTAATATACTTATTAGGATTTTTCATATTCACGTCACAACATTGAGCGAGAGTATATTATAGGTAATATGTGTTCTAATTTTAGTTACCTACATTTTATCAAGAGGCTAATATTACTACTATTGTCAAAAGTGTTTAAATATTTTTTTTAGAGTATTATATTGTAATTTTATTGTCTGTAACTTGAAAATTAAATGTATGTTTATAATAATTTGTATTTGAGGTACCTATATTACGTTAATCAATCAAAAAGCTGTTTAAAAATTCAAGTGGTAATGTAATGATCGAATCCGAGCGTAAAAAATAACAAACAATAATAACCAAGCAGACGTATATACACCGTTCTTTTGTTTTCCTTTTCACAAAAATATCTTGAACAAAAATTACTAATATATATAACATGCAACATGCACAGGACAAGACACAAAACAGACTTGCACATACCCAATTTTATATATATAAAGTATGCAGTATTGGGAAATATATGTGTGTCCTTAAAAGTTGCTGCAGTAACGTGTAAACCTGTTCATAATCCGTGCTGTGTGCGAAAATATTTTAAATTACATACTCAATAAATATCGACGGAGAATTACGAGATTTTGTGTTAAAAGGAGTCCTTATAATTTTTAAAATAAATATACCTGTGTCTAGAAATAAATAAAACGAAACGAACGAATAAAAGGACATTGCAGAATATTTTATTTTTTTTATATTTTTATTTATAATTATGAAAATAATATGTTTAAAAATAGTTTTAGTTTGGTTAAGGCGAAGCATAAATAACTTAGATTAATAATATGTTTTATTATCAAGCGATTCGCAATCATATCAGTACCATGTATAATAATATAAGAGGTATATAATTCATATTTAAATGGTAGTTCTAATCTCTGTCTGTTTATCTAAACCCTTGATTTAAATGAGAATAGCTGCATCCAATCTATTTTAGTTTGCAATGTTAGCATGCAAATGCCCACCTATAAGGATGCGTTATATTTTTACAAATAATACATTTTATTTAAGTTTTAACTAAGCCTACAGATCGATGTAGTATACCTATAGTCCTTCAAATTAGTAGTTTGCCTTATTTTCGTAATATGTATTTTTTATAAATAATTAATTAATCCCGAAATGTGCAATGTAAGTGCATAACTCAACAACCAATTTGGCCAATACTTTTTAGTATTCGTTGAAGTTAAAAAAAATCTAATAATTGCCGGACGGACAACAAACAGAACGGAATTTGTTGGAGTCCGCTACTGCTAGTATATATGACTTATACGTTTTAGCTTATTATTGACATGAGTTAATTATTTCTACAAATTTTTCACGCCTCAAGTTTACGTTGGTGTGTGTGCCTGTGTGTGTGTGTGACTGAATCAATTGTGAATGCATATTATTGTAATCTGGTTACCTGTGATCCGGAACAGCCGCGACAGTAACTAAGGACAGCATGTGAAGGCCAGCAGTTAAAGCAGCAAGGATATGTAGGAAGAACTGGAAAGCTTGGTACTTGCCGAAGTCCCCTGGAATGTATGGAAATACAATTTTAAATATCTTCAATACGTATTTAATGAATTAGGGTTGGCTTATTCATAAAAAAGCAGTCGGGTTGGCCGATTATAAAACGATAAGACAATGTTTAAGATTTTATATGTATATGCTAGTGCATGCTAGTGCATATACATATAAATTATTGCTAGTGCAAAAGACTCAGCACTCTCTTTTCTGAC
This sequence comes from Eurema mandarina, assembly GCA_018238005.1. NCBI lineage: Eukaryota > Metazoa > Arthropoda > Insecta > Lepidoptera > Pieridae > Eurema > Eurema mandarina. Next base: position 22,396 of record DWAJ01000412.1, read on the forward strand.
GGAATTTTATTAATTTTATTTTAAGCAGATCGCCATTTATTGTTTAAGTAAGCTATTGCGATGTTTTTCAATTTAATTTTATATATCCTATAAGTCAAGATTGGTGATTATTGTAAATTACCTATAGTATTTGCTACTAATTATAGTATTTTAACTGTATCAAAATAATTGTGCTTCAATAAAAATTTTGTAACCTATAATAATCTGCTAAATGTGGTAATTAACATGTTATTAAGTATTTTTCCTTAAAGCGTGTTGATAACGGTACCCATCGATTCGTGACTATCAAATAATTAATTATACGTAAATGTTTAATTTTCATGTTAATTTAAAGAGACGATTCGTTATCGTGTACATAAAAAAAAGTGAATATTGAACAAAAATGTACTAGTTTTATAACCTTTTACGGCAACCTACGGCTTAGTACCTACTTATTAGTATTATATTATTATATAATTCTCTCTTTTTTTATATTTATTGTTCTCATGGGACGAAACAAAGAGGTTACAAAGATAAGTAAGTAAAAATTTTGTATATTTGATGTTTCGAACGATTGATTCCACAAATGTAACAAAGTATTTTTAAATAGTCGCGCCCCGCGATTTCACCTGCATTTACTGGTCGATGTTTACGGTATAAACTCATATCACTTTTTAGTATTTCAGTAGGTACTTATTAATTTAGATACCTCTACGTGTATTATGAATTGAATTATGGAATACAATGTTCCTCTCTTAAAAAAGACAATAACATTTTTTTGTCCTTAAGCGCTTACCGGCAAGAAAAGTCCATTTAAAATATTATGTGTATCTCTTAGAGTAGTCTTCGAATATTCCGGTGTAAATTATAGAGTCCTATGACAACCCAGACACCTGTATTTATCATTAAGAAATACGTGGAATGGCTAATTGGTAAAGGAAATTCCATTCAAGATTAAACCTGTTCATTTTAGTGCTTAGTTTCTCAACACGATTTCTATAAATATCTTTGGAAAATAGAATCTCATATGATATCTGTATGTAAGATTATGTTCTTAATTTTAAACACAACACGCTCCACGGCTATGACATTATTACGCCACAAACTTCATTGACCAAGTAATTAAAATAAATTTCCTACGTGTGTCTTAAATTATAGTATCATTAAAAATATGAAAATGTAAACTGTAAGTAATATTCATCAAAAATAAAAATAGTATTGATAATTTTAATACTATTACTACATATTTATACTCGTCGCGTCATTATTTCTCTATACAAATATTATAAAGACGTAAAGTTTGTGTATTTTTTAAATTGTAAGGGGTAATCTCGGGATCTATTGAACCGATTTTAAAAATTCTTTCACCTATAGGAAGCCGCATTATTGCTGACTGTCATAGGCTATATAAAAAAGGATTGTTAACATTATGTCCAACGAAGTGGGCACGGGTCAGCTTTTATATAAGACTAGTCGCACCCCGCGGCTTTGCATGCATAAATATACACATAAAGCTTGCTCTTTAATTACTATATCTGATATAAAAGCCGCATGAAGATCAGTTGCGTAGTTTTCAATATTTAAGCATACATAGGGTTAGGTAGAAGACAGCTACTTTGTTATATACTATGTAATGTTTTTCTTAAAGAAGGCAGTCTAGTCACAACAAATTAGAACGTTTAAAAACTTTCCCTTAAGTAGGATGTGCTGTAAAAATTACTTCTTAAATCTTACTTATTAATGTTCTTTGGACAAGTGTGGTGTTTCAATAACGATGGCAAAGTACTGCAAACAAACAATAAAATTGCAAAATAATGTCTGACCCCAATCTGTCACCGTATTCCTTACAATCTACGAAGTGGTCAACCTGCGTCATCGTCAGGTATCAATGTTACTTCACTTGAAGTACTAAAAAGATTGTATAGATATTTATAATAACATTGATTCAAAAATGTTAATTTTTGGCTGAATTGGGCAGACTTGTACAATGTACAAGGGGGAAATAGCATATAGCCTAATTTCTATTACCTATTCTCCATTCCTAGTCCAATAAAATAAACTTAAGAGGTCTCAAGGTGTCCCTTCCGTGTCCTTCGTCTTCCGTGACGTGACAAAGTTCCTTTTGATTAATTAGTGAAGAAATAGTAATAAAATGTTATTTTATTTTTACTAATAGAGTGACAAAACGAAAATAAAGCTTGCTTTCTATAAAAAAGAGAAAGACAGAGATACACGTGCACGCCGCACGGATTACAACAATAGCGAAAAAGTGTCGTTACAGCCTTTTTACATGTCTCTTTTCGTCCACCCTCCTTTCGCAAACCGCGATAACGAACTTCATTTCAAAAGTATTTTTAGCATTTTTTCATTAGATACCATGCGAACATTATCACCGGCTTTATTTAATATGCTATCAATACTCTTTGATAAGAACCTATAGAGCCGCATTTTATATGTACTTAGCATAGTAACAATGACACACGATAGACAATAAGATGACCTTACGACCTTTAAATACACATGCAATCAGTTTATATAAATCACGTAAAATCTATTCTTGTTATTGTATTTCTAATATTTTTTTTTTGTAAAATATATGCAATATAATATTTTTTTAACTAGAATCAATCAACAAAAATTTGTTGGTATCCCAATGTATGAAATCACTATGATATCAGTCATCATATAGATTTCAAAACACCATTGGAGTAACTTTTTTTCATCAAAAAAAAACGTTTCATAAATACACACACTAGAATTGAGTAAGGCATCCTTTTTTTTAAAGTGGATTGAAACTGTTAAAACTATACTACATATAAAACAAAATAAACTAGCTGGCCAACAGACGTTCGAATATAAATGTTAATTATTATTTATACAGATGCAGAAACGATAACCTACAATTAATATCAGAATAATATACAATTACAATTGTACAGATTGGTACCTTTCTTCAATATTAACATAATTTATTGTACCTACTCATATTAACAACCCGGAGGCGAGTTTAAAAATAATAATCCATTTTCATCATAGGTATTTTTAAAACCGCACTAGATTTGACAACGATAGCAGATAAAAAATATGCAATTAATTGTTTTTTTTTTATTATTGGACCCTGTCCCCCATTGCTATCGTAATAAAGAAATCAGAGATAAAGATATCTTAATCAATAATAACATAATTTCGTATTCTGCGCGGCTATAAATTCTCCGGAGGTCTATAATTGTCTGAAAAGCTACGAACAAAGGAGTACTGACGTGAATTATGAGGATATTCAGTAGTTGACCGTAATCAGCCACTTACACAATTTGCGAAGCTCATTAATCCTATACCTACCCGTACTACTTGCAATAAACGCAAAAGGAGACATAACATACCACTATTTTATACTAGTGATCAGCCCCGGCTTCGCATACATATATGATGCATGTAAACCTTCCTCTTGAATCACATTATCTATTAAAAAACCGCCTGAAAATTGGTTGCGTAGTTTTAAAGATTTAAGCATACATAGGTACATAGGGACAGACAGAAGAAAGCTACTTTGTTTTATACTATCTAATGACGATGGAAAGTAGTCTTTATACTCAAAAAGATATTATTATAGTATGTACTCAAAGGTACTTAATGGTTTAGTCTATTTTAGTTATATATATATTTTATCTGTTGCCTAATTATATGTTGGTATATCAACGTGTTGATGATCGTTTATATATAATGATATAGTATTGCATCTACTCTGTAGTTATAAATTATACGAGTAATATGAGATAGGTAATAATAACGGAATAAATAGGTAGGTATGCATAGTCATTAAAATAAAGGACATTATGACCTGATGAGACACAAGGTTCGAAATAAAACTATTCTTATAAAAAAAAAATCTTAACTAAATAAAAAATTCAGCCATTTTTTTTCATATTACTAATTGTTATCAAATCTTCATTGATCTACTTTTACCAAGGCCGTTATTTATATTTATAATTCAATAAGGGCAAACGTGACGAATTGACAATGTCAGGGACAGATGAATAAAAACAAGATAAAACTTAGCTAACATTGTATTAACAATTATAAGGTACAGATGAATTAAATCGACATCCATTATTTTTTTATCTGTGTTAATTCTTTCAGTAACATTTTGTAGACAGAAGACGATTAAGTTTATTTTTGACCAGTGACTCAATGCTTTCTCTATCTGATTGTAAGTGTTAATAATATGCCAACTAGGTCAAAAGTTCATTAACCCCAGCGATTCTATTTAAAGCTCTTTAGTGATTAATCAAAACTACTTTTAAAAAGTATTGAAAGTAATCGCTAAGAATATCGACCTTAATAATAAATTTATTTCATAATAAAATCACAATCATAAGTGATACCTATAGCAACATATCCATTCTTGTCTATTATAATTTTCAAGTGATATTTACATAATAAACTTAAAGAATTACAATCTAGGAAATCTATCGAATTTTGTAGGTTTTTAATTTTTATAACTTTAATTAGCAGACGTAAATCCATATCCTAACTAATAAAAAAATACATTAACGTTATCAAAATCAAACAACATCCTAACCCTTGAATACTAAATACTTGATATGATAGTAGAATAGTAATAAGGGTAGGACCAAGAAAACAAAATACTCGTATAAGTAGTAATAGTTTCATTACTACGTAAATTTGAAAATCCAGGGAACACCATTAATAAGATATTTCAGTGTTAAGATATTCTCTAATTATGCACAATTATGTACTTAATATACTTTTGAAGTCCACAATTTTCTACTACTTTTGTAGTTTCTATGATCATCATTAAACAACGACTATATTGATTTACTTTTATTACCCTTATATGTAAACGGTTAACATTATCCCATCTGAAAAATACGTAAATGCATTAATAAGCAAGTTTATATGTGTAGGTAATTGAGATATAAATAACAAGTCGGTATTGGCAAATATTTATATGCACTTAGTGCATTAAGATTGCAGCTTTAAATTTTATTGCTTTCGTGTTATCTAATTGGGCTTGCGTATTATAACTATATATTACAGATAACGCAACGCTATATATAAATATATTTTTACATTGTTGATATAATATTACGCTTTTATATCATTTAATTTTATCATCTTATGATACATTTCTTTGTCTAGCACATTGCTTAAGGATATCAAATATAATTGTTGAGTAAATTTTTTATGCGGTATATCTTAAGCATATAATTTATTTAACTGCATAGTAGTAGGAGCCTATAAGTACGAGTAATGTTTCCTTTTAAATGTGATAACGGGCAATGTGGTACTTTCAAGCAGTTAACAGATTCACATGAAATGCAAATTGCAATAAAAATTGTGCGAGGTTTGTCCCAACTCCCATGCCATTTTACAGATACTTCATTATATTTTACTCTACTCTTTAAATAATTCCTTAAATTGCAAAAGACACAAAATTATTCATTTATTTCACGGAAGATTTTTTTTTATCCGTTTTTTTTTAGCCAGAAGAGACATAAAATGGTGACTTATTTACTATAAATCCGAATGAAATTTGTTTAAATATATTAAGAACTCAGATCAAATCTGTTTATTGTTAATACTAATGAGATTGTTTTGAAATCATATAGTATACGGAAATGTACACAAACAAAATATTTATTATTATTTAAACATAGGACGGAAAACATTAAATGGGTAAACAGACGTTTATTTAATATCTTTGCCAAAGCTCAATATGGCACGTGTATGTCGCGTATGTAAATTGAAAATTAAGCATATTCACGCTTTATTTAAATAGATTAAATTGCCATGAAATTTGGTATAAATATATTTCATACAAATATCAATTTGTAACACTCGCAAATTAATGTTTACTTACGTCCTTGCGAAAGCTATTATATTCACGAAATTTCTTCAAAATCGATTTAATGATTAAAACGCTAAAGTGTTAAAGACCAACAGAAAGACGAACTTTCGTTTTTAAATATAGTATTTGGGGAACTAGAACTATATAACTGGGCAGTCAAGAGTAGGTATCTTTCGATTTAGAGAAGAATAATTTCATAACCATGGAATCAGCATTATCATTAATAGAATGTTATGTATGTTCAAGTTGGTCTTCGTATATTTTTTTGTAAGCAGATAGAATATACCTAAATATTCTTTCATTTAACATCCTTGGTGTGAGTTACCTTAAAAACCTGCTTCATAATATTTCAATTAAATTTGTTTATTTTCACGAAACCGGACATTTATCAACTTCCTGAAATTGGTATTCACAACAAAGTCTTGAGGTCAATGAATGTCGTTTTAATGTTGTATGTACTTTATTTATGGTCTTCGAATTATCACATATATGTCAGTCACACCGTCCTCTACGTAAAGTAACTTGTCAAAGTTTATATAAGCATTCGTGACCATCACACATAAATCAGTAGTACGGATTATACAATAACAACTGATAACATGTCAATATAAGTTCTTAGCTGGTCATTAAACCTCATATTTTGTTGACTTAAAATCATCGACTTCAAGATTACATTTGCTTGTACTCGATTCCCTAAAATTGTAGAGCAAACGGTTTTAGCACCCACATACCTCAATAACACGATCAAGGCTTGTAATTATTTAACAATGTTGTATAAAGTGCCGCCTACACAACCAATTTCTTTGAACCTACCTTAAAATCCTCTACAAAAAATTCAACAAAAGCAGAGAGACAATCAAATTAAATTCCCGGAATATTTTATAATCACTGCAAACTATGCACATTCAACAGTTCTTTAAAATACTTATTTTATTATTACCTAAAAAGCACGTGTTAATTAACTTTAAATAACACGTGCTTTTTAAGTACCTATTTAACTTCCGTTAAAACAATTACCTGATTATCGCATTCATCTGTAATTTTCATGGATTTAATTAACTGTCATATTTTTGTTGTAAAACTATTAACCGCGTAAGTCTTCCAAGTATTTTCAAATAATAACCAAACTATAATAGCTAGCTGTATAATAAAGGATAAAAAACTCTTATAACAACAAATATGTCGTATTTTAGAAAAGTGTGTTCTTGTCGCAATATGTTGCTTCACAAATTATCTAAATATTAAACTGAAAATCTGCAGTTTCTCTTTAACTCGTGAACCGCAATGCGCTTGCTTTAGCGCTGATCTCAACTCGAGGAGGTGTCACGAAGTGTGTCAACGATTACATATTTATATAGAATTAGTATTACCGGATTTAGCACATATGTGATTATAAGATTATGTTTATCTTTTAACTAATACAACAATAGTATTTATTTTGACAAATATATAAGTTAAAGAACCGTACTTTTAATGCACTTATTTCATTGGTATTTTGTTTGTTATAATATAAATGTTGTCCTTAGCATCGTACATGACAACAAAATTTATTGAGTTTACGAAAAGTATGCTAAATGCGTTCAATACGAGCTCATTTTGTGACGTCAAGAAATACAAACAAAAGTCTACTGTACAATATATCTATAACTAGGTTTCGAGGACAAAATACACCGTACGTCAGCGTTACACCATTTTGAAATTACGATTAAATGTCGTAGATATTTTAGGATGGCGTTTTAACATATGCTTCTAAATATCACGTAGACGTCATATACTGACCTGATTTTACACACTGGAAAATTTTTGGTACACATAATTAAACCAAATTTTAAATTTGAATTTGTTTAAAATTATTTGGTCTTGGTATAAATACAAGTAGATTATATTTATGTTTAAGTACTATATTTTTGTTTTTTTTTTTGACGGGGGGAAATCCTCTTACGGATACCGCGTCCTCCTCGGGGGAGAAGGAGGCGGCTATGTCGGACTCATCGAAAATGGGGCACTACCGACTAAAACCCACCGGTGTTCCGTCGCGCCCCCTTTCGGGGGGCGGACTTGCTAAGGACGCACGAGGCTTTGTGTGGCCTACACTAACATCCAATAATTTAGATCATTAATAAAGTCAAGAAATGTTAAACTGTATTTATAGTTGTAGCAATTAAAAAAGAAGTTGCGTGTGCTTAATGTCATCAATAAACATATTTAATCACAGTTTTATATGTTCTATATAAAAAACGATGTGATACCGCCCATATGTGATAACGGCGGGCAATGCTCTCCCACTAAGGAAAGGCAACATTTGAGCAGCTACTCACTATTGCGTAGCTGCGTATATTTTAGAATGTTGAACCAATTTTATTGCCTAGACTTCTATACTGAGCGTTGACGAATTCCAATGTGCATTCTGCTTACCGATTTCGTTTGCCAGCCGAGACGGAATGCAAAAGTTGTAAGTCGCAAAGCTATCGCCAATGAAAGTTCTATACTGACATTTTTTGTTCCATCTTCAGAATTAAAGTCGCTCTCCAACACCTTTCATTCCAAATATTAATAATCAAGTCTAAGTACGTCTTAATCTATATTCAACTATGCAAATCGCTAGATAAACGAGTCGCGATAAATACTAGTAGGTCAAACTCAATTTCAATATCTTTTACGGTCCAAATTTTAATCGATCTGATATTGGTCACGATATGTACTCGCTTGCTTGTTTACTTTATATTTTTCCAGCTAAATCAAATCTGATCATCAATAAGCCGTATCATAATTACGATGTTTTCATTGTTAAAAAAGCTCGAAAATAATTTTTATAATTTTTCCTTGTACCGTTTATAAATAGCTAAATGTGCTAACAGGAATGTATCAACCCGTAATGTACCGTATGTCTTTAGGAAATAATATCTATCTATAATGTCTTTAGAAGAGTATTATAGTATATATTAGTATATTTAATAATATCTGTATGTTATTTAAATATTGATTATATTTCTTTTTATATTTTATGTTTGCTGATTAATTTAGTTTTTAGAGTAATTTTTTATGAAACTCTAACTTTAACCTATTAAGAAATTAATCACCAATCAATGTTTAAAAAATAGATGAGATAACAAATTAACTATATCCTTACTAATATTATATATGCGTACATATATTTTTTTGTTACTTTTTTTCTGCAAAGACTACTGAACGGATTCGGCCACAGTTTTGCATACAAAACCAAAAAATTTTAAAAACCCTGGATTTGCACACGCGATAATTTATATCTCGAAAGCTACACGGGAAAACCCGAGGGGCGCGACTGTATACAGTAAAATTAATCTTAAATTTTTCTTTTCTTAAGAGAGTCGAAAAAATATTTTCAGTAACCTCGTGCAGCTTAAGTCATTATCTCATAAAGAACTATTAAATTAATTATAGTCATTAAATACGGCAGCGTCTATATTTGGAAATAAAACAATTCCCCGTACAAAATGAAAGTAATGTCTTGTGAGTTGTGACACACATACAAACAAGTGAATGGCGATTCGTTACCAACTACTACGGATGTCAATAATTTTTCTACAACTTATCATAGACATTATCGCTATGCATTCGATATTTGGATTGCGATAATATTGATATATAATTATATCAATAAGCTAATAATTCGAAAGATAGCGCACTATAAAATAATCGTCGTTCAAATAATTAAATTTTGCTTTGATAATGCAAGCATTACCTCGATAGTTTGGTATAAGTTTGGAAGTAAGTAAGTATGAAAGATAGAAATATGCCAAATTATTGTTCTATTTTGTTTAAAGTTATTTGCTATACCAAAAGCCCCTAATACTAATACTTAAACGCAGTCAATAGACCTGGAAAGTTTCCAATACAATTTTGTCAAAATAATTGAACTTATACGTACGTAAAACCATATTTCACTGTAAAAGTAGCAATTAGTTTAAAAACATGGAGATTGTTAGCAGAAGTAGCATAAAAATAAGAGCATCCTGAGCCATTCTATTAGTACCTTCATCTTAGTTATCAATTATTTTTAAATAACCATCGGTAAATAACCTTTGTTGTAATAACATCTCGTGAAGGCTTCTTACGTCACATAATCATGAAAGCGTGGCTATTGCAAAAATGTAATCGCAATTATATAACTTATAGTTTGAATAGACGTTTCTCAAATAACTACTATAAATGATAGATAAGAAACACCATTTCAGTCAAATTCTTACTAACGCATACAAATAACGTGTCAGTCTTTTTAACCGACTTCAAAATAACAAGGAGGTTTCTCAATTCGACCGTATATATGCTTTTTTATGTTCGTTCGGGCAGAACTTTGTCGTGTATGGACTGATTTTGATGATTTGTTTTTTTGTTGTTATACTTTAAGGGCTTGTAGTAGATCAGATGATGGAGCCAAGATTCAGTCGAGGGAAATCCTCAACGACTCACAGGAGCTACCTTGTGTTTGAGTTTGATTAATTTATATTGTATAGGTAGTACGATTGATGTAGCATTTACTTGGTAATAACTCGGAAACCCGATTTTAACGATTTTTATAAATTGCTGACTTTTTATTGAATATCATATTTTTATTTAATTAATATCTGGATCTCTCATAAACATTCAAAACAACCAAAAATAAAAAAAATCGTTTTATTTATTTACATTATTTTTTAAATCTTTCATCGTTATAAGCGTGGGCTATCAGGCAAGGTTGGAAATATATTACTTAATACGATTAAGGAATACTAATAACAAATGGTATTTCTTGCTTGCTTATTGATGGTAGACGTAACAGTTCAGTCGACTCACTCACCTATTTAATGAATTAATCACACCGTTGACCTTGACTCTTTACAAATTGGCTATGGTCACTTAAAGTAAAACTTTTTTGTTAAATAAACGTAGGTAATGTAAATAGTATCTTCTATATAAATATTTCTCTTCTATATTATAATCTCTTTTAATAAACAAACTGTGCTCCCGATATAATATTGTGTATTTCCAATTTGAAGAATGTTAAATGTACTGAAAAATTAAATGTTTTTCCTTCAGCTTTCTTTCTTTCTTCAGCAATTCATTGTTGAAGACACTTTTAGTACAACTGGTTTGGATAATCGATATAAGATAACAGTCTTACCAAAATAATTAAAATGTAAATAATTGCATTGGAAATGCAATGTATAATTTATTATAAGCGACAAAGTAATACTCGAAAAAGGCACCCAGTTAATTGATAAGCGTTATTGCATATGTTGAAGGCCTTGAATTATAATGTACGGAGTCGTGTGACCGCTGGTACTAAAGTGAAACGTCAATAAATACCTCTTTATACAAATCCGTTGAAAAAGCCTTTCATACTGACTAATAATTAATTCGTTCCACAAATGCATACTTCCTTTGGAGGTGTGTCAAGACACGCAACTGTTTAATTGTGCGCTACAAGATAAAGTAAAAAAACTAAAACCCAACTACGACAAAAAACGACGCTGAAAAAGTATAAAAGTACCCCATGAATACAGGTAAAGTCACAAGCAAATGCTAGTAATATATAGATATATTCAAAAT
>DWAJ01000413.1:0-33762 GCA_018238005.1 Eurema mandarina
ATTATAAAAATAATATGTCGTATTACATTATAATTAATTATGTATTTGCTAAATGATTACCAGATTAAGTTTCTCAACTGACTCATTGGAAAAGTTCTTTGTGTGTAACGACTAACGAGTAACAAATCGTCGTTGAAGTTCTAATACCACGTAAGTCAAAAATAGCAACTTTTCAGGAGAGTGAAAAAACTGCATATTTTTGTATAAATACTATATATATACAAATTTATTGTTTGTGTATACTTAATTATAGTTATATTTAATATCGAAAAAGTATTTTTTATAAAAAGTCAGTTATTAACCCATAGGTAATGACATACGTTGTGTTGTCACTTTAATTTCACAAATTGACATGACATACGTCATTTTCTAGGAAATAAAAAACAAAAATGTTATGTAAATTAATATATTTTCTTTAATTATTAAACAATATACCTATTATTTAAGTGTTTGAAAATATACCCTCAACAAGGCTTTTAAGTGTAATTGCACTTTTATTATTATTATTCATAAATTTACTTTGTACTTGAGGACATCTCTATTAATTGACTTAATCAAATAAATTCTTACATAATAATACTGATATAATCATTATAATGTAACAGTCTTATTAAACCTTTAAAGTATTATAATAAACAAAATAAAAATCGAAAACTTCTTAAAAATAAACAGTCTCAAAGACATTACAAATATTTAAAAAAAACATAACTCAAAAACTTCTCATTAACCTAATAATAGCAGTCTTACTTATGTGGCAAACTATCGTAATAGCTGTGGCAATCACTGGGTATGACACGTTTTAACTCCTGTAAGTGATTATATTTAATCTGAGAAATTGGTATCCTACTTTGGTACAACTTTGGTTTTGGCAGATTGCTTCTTGGTTTAGGTCTTTTGGGTAACAATACATAGTCGTCATCATATCTTAGTTTATATTTTATAAGCCCTTCAGGTTCATAAAGTAGTGCTCTGATATCTGTAACTACTGGGTCATTAGCTACTCTGCCTGGTCGAATCGAATCATACATGAGACATCTTGAAAAGTCAATGAAAAAGTCATAATTTAGAAAATGTACATTGTAGGGTTGCGAAGTACGAGCTTCCTTCGAAATTGAAGCGTACTGCGAAGGCAGGTAGATGTCTCTGTGTTTAATTTGACATTCTATTGCACTATGACAAGAATCTACCTCCATCTGAGTATGACCCTTTTCTAGGATTTTTTGTTCGATCTGAATGTTATAGTCCATAGCTAACTCAAGCAATGCATTAGATAATACAGCATTACGATTTTGTGCTGTGCAACCATCGGAATACAGAATTATAGGTAGCAGCTTCTTAGACAGTGTTTTTTTCAAACAGTCTATTATGCAGGTAGTATACACAGAAGCCACCAGGCCTGCAGTACACTCATCGAACCAATAACAGTGAACGTCTTTGTTTTCAAGATTGTAGATGGTGAAGTTGTGTACACATAATTTTGTCTTATAATATATTGCACTGGCTTCAAGTTTAGGACACAGCTGTACGGATTGTAGATCGTGTGTAAAGACATGCACTTCTTTATTCGTTGCTCTTATTTTATCTTGAGCTTTTTCCTGTCGAGCTCTATCCTTTTTTAATATATGTTCACGATAGTTGGCTTCACTGATATTCCCTACATTATGAGCACAACACAAATCACATTGGTCCTTTTTAGGAGAAAATAGGCTTAAATTGTTTTTATTGAAGGTTTGATCGAACAACCATCGAGAGGCGGGTTTTTCCTGCTGTTCGTTACATTTCTCACAGTATAACTTATAAAGTTTCAATTTGCTCTGTACAACTGGTTCTAAATAAAGTTTTGTACTTGACGCCCGACAATAGTGGGATGGCATTTTGGGTAAATCATCAAAAAACTTATTTAGAGAGATCATGCAGTCTTTTGATCTTTTCTCCTGAAGTGGACGTGTCCCTCCATGTTTTCTTGTCATGCCTTTTTCAGAATGTTCAATCCAATAACGCACAGAATTTTCTGTAATACCTAGAGTGCTTAAAAACGTTTTCATACATACTTGAACACGGCCTTGAGACTCAGTGTTTAAAAAATATTGCTTGCTCAAATTTCGTCTTGAAGCAGAATCTATCTTCTTTATTTGTTTTCTATTTCCACATTCAACATTAGAAACAACATACTGCTGCCTCTGAGACCAGTCCATTTGTTTCCAAAAAATAATAAAAATTTCTTGTCTCTCTGTCTCTGCTATGTTGTTACATTCACGAAGTTTGGATTTCTTACAAAACTCAGAAAAGCAACGAGGTCCTATTTCACGCGCAGGCCGCATAACATCATGTAATACTTTAAACTTCTCTTGCTTGCTATCTCGCCGATATCCCATGTACGACTCTCCCTCTAATCTTAGTTTTTTGCATTTATTTTTGGTCCACTCCCTTTTGTTATCCGACTTTACTTGACCTTTAGATTTTCTTTTACGCTTCGAATTAAGATCTCCAAAATATTCGTTGTTAGTTGATTTTTCGTTTTCATTTACTACATTTACATTATCAACATCTTGAATTAAATTCTGTTCATTATCAATTAATCCATCCGTTACAATTGTTAGATCAGGTACATTCTCGGAGCTCATTTCTTCTAAAGATACTACTCGTGTTTGTTTTTCAAGCATTTCTTCTGGTTCTTGTATCATAGATGTTTCTATTACTTCTTCTGTTATTATCAATGCAGACTGATCAACTTCTTGTAATGTAGTTATTACATTTTCAGTAGTTATATTTAAATTATCGTGTGCTAAAATTTGCTGTGAAGTCTGTACAACTAAATCAGAAGCTATTGTATTTTCATTATTATCTAATATTAATATAGGTAAATTATTAAGGTCTAGATTTTCAATGTTTGAAATTGGGTGTATAGAATTGTGGGTAAGTGATTTTGGTTTTTTTGGGGGTATTTTTATCTTTAATTCTTTGCAGAGTTCAAGTATAGTTTCATCTTCGTCACTACTCATTTTGATTCTTTTTTCTGAAAATGAAACAAAAACAATTATAATACCTGTTAAATGAATAAATATATTTTCATTGCCTAAAAAACATTTACACTACTATCAAAAATTTTTATGTTGGTCAATAATTTACTATTTAACTTAAAAATTAAAATATGATCGTTAGGTAAACCATAAAACCGTTACATTAAAACACCACGTAACTTCGAACGGACCTTAGAGCAACACAACGTAAGTCAGTACCCAAACTTTCAATAGCATTCACTAACTAAATTAAGCTTATAACAATATAAACACATCTAATATAAATACTAAAAATATCTTAAAAATAAAAAATGCACAGATTTTAATAACAGAGTAATATTTTCTTACCTTTTTTCCTCTAATCGTCAGGAGCAACCGTGCAGTACATAACACACTATGGCACAAAGTGACTTACGTACTGTTTCCAAATATAACGGCCATTTGGTAGATCCCGTGTAGTTACACTTTCTTCATTTCACGAGTTTCTATTGGCCAATACCTTTTTCTGATTGGCTCAAACGATGCGTGTTCCGATTCTCTAGCGAATGGCATCAAAATGTCAAAACCGCCAAAAAATGACTTACGTGGTATTAGAACTTCAACGACGAAATGCCAATGTTAAATATGTTTTGAAAATATTTTCTT
This sequence comes from Eurema mandarina, assembly GCA_018238005.1. NCBI lineage: Eukaryota > Metazoa > Arthropoda > Insecta > Lepidoptera > Pieridae > Eurema > Eurema mandarina. The sequence goes on from DWAJ01000413.1 coordinate 3,666, forward strand.
AATCAGAATTTAGTTATAGGTATAGATATTTTATAACTTTATACAAAGTGAACGCACTTAACCAGTGCTAACTGTATTTATCTCTAAAGGAAAAATTAATTACCAGTCTCAAGACATTGGTCATAAGAACTTTAATTCTATGGAACAAATCTGTACCTCAAAACTTAGATAAGTGATAATACAATCAGTGTAATATTAGTTGTTGGAGTATATTCGAGTATCGTTCTCACTGTACTTATTAAGATGGCGCTTTCAAAACCAATTATGAACTTTGTCGCTTCATACTTACAAAACTTATACCTACATCCAATAAAAACGAAATCCATTACCAGGTAATTTTTTTATGCTTCCAAGGTTATTGTAATAAGATTTTAAATAAACAGGAAAGTCTCTTCATTTTAGATGATAATATATTTATTTTTTTAAATTTAAGTTGTGTGGTGGGCTGTACTGCAAGTGCAGCATCACAAGTAGTGGCCGGTGAAAAACTAAGACTTGATCCAGTTTTAGCATTTGGTCTGTATGGGTAAGTTTAGCTTGAATTATTATTATTTAATTACCTAGAGATTATTTTATATTTTTCTTAACTAATCATATAATACATTAATAGGTATATAAACTTATTATTTATCATATTTTTTTTATTTCAGGTTAATATTTGGAGGATCCATACCACATTATTTCTATGAACTCATAGAACGACTGTTTCCACGTTCCTCAACAGCATTTCCATTAGCTAAGAAATTACTCTTTGAAAGACTTATTATAGCTCCATTCATGCAAGCATTTTCTCTGTACATGTTAGCTAGGTTTGAAGGAAAGAACCATCGAGCGGCAACAATACAACTGAAGTCTTTGTATTTGACTCTATTAGAAGCTAATTGGAAATGGCTGACTTTATTCCAAGTCATAAATTTGGCTTTCATACCACCAATGGTAAGATTAAAGATTTTTTTTAAGTAGGGCTTTCAAAAACAACATATTAAATAAAATTAAAAAAAACATACTTTGTTTAAATAATAAGCAAAAGATATTTATCAATAAAAATAAATACTTTAATTATCTATATGCTTAGGTACTTAAAAATTTGATAATAATCTGCAACTCAAATAATCAAAAGTATATTATGCCTATTCTTACATTTAGTTGCCAAGTAAAATGTAAGGAAAATATTAACATTATATATTTCCTCTTTGAAAATAGTGTGAGTCAATATATTCATGATTTGTAATATGTTTGAAAGCTAATGTTTTCTTATTGACTTTTTCAGCTCCGAGTTCTGTTTATGAATTTTGTTGGTTTCGGATGGGCGATGTTTATAGCTACTAAAAGACGACAAAGTCAGAAGAAAGAAACCAATTAATTCACTTCCTTAAGAAAAACTGGTGGAGGCATTATCATTGGTATGGATTTAAAAAACAATTGTGATAAGATTACAGACAAATTACAAGATAATTTTTATTATGTCACAACTTGGGTTATCAAATTATCGTAGTTTACCATGCATAATTTGAGTTGTAAAAACAAAAGTAATTTTTTAATGTAAATATTTCTTCTTGAGATTTACAAAAATTGTTTTTACACATTCCACTTATATGAATTTAACATAGATAGCAGATTTTTCTATTTTTATATACTATTGTTAATTTTTTTTTCGGTTTAAGGATATGTGAGAAGGGTTTGTTAGTAAAATTCCTCAAATGTGTTATCTATTTTATTTTCTTTCATAAAATTATTGTTGTCATTAGTATCTCAAGTCCAGAACTTGGGTTTTGTATTGCATAAACAGCATTTGACAAAGTCAAAACTATCAAAGAATCTGTATGTTTATAACTTTTATAATAAAGAATGTTACTGAATTCCGAGTATTACTTTTACATATTTATTCTAAGACCTTATGAGTTATGAGTCTAAAGAATGGCAAATGAAAGATAAATTAAAAGTTCAAAAGAGTATTAACTATTCATTTTTGGAAGGAGGATATAAACATTTTTAGCTATTGCTTATTAGTTTCATTAATTCATCAAGCAATTTTTAAACAGGTACAGCAAAAGCGCTTAAAACTCTCCCGCAAAGGTGAAAACCATTCCAGTTACATTCCTCCACCCAAAACCTCCTAAATCGTTTACAGGTAAAATCCAATAAGTACTTACATATTTTCCTTAATTCAATTCCTGAGAAATTTGAAGAAAATTACGAAACATTCAACTTAGAGGCTCTACTGTATTTATTTAAGTGTATCCCATTTTCACTAATTTATTTACAGTATTAAAACGAAACAAGTGAACAATTTGGCAATGGCGGTTTATTTGATTCAGGCTAACATTCAAACATTGTTAGAATTAGTGTATGAAACAAAGCTAACCAAATAAATAATACAAGTATAGTACGCGTTGTTTATGTTTAGCGCTGGACGAGAATAGCTGCGCATCGGTAGAATCGCGCTCGTAATTGACGTATTGGTGCGAGAAAGACAACACGACTGGGAGAACCAATCAACGCTCGCGCATCCGACTATCACGCGCCCCGCGCGCCGCGCCGTTACTTCGATACCTTATTTTTGACTTCTACGCAGGTTTCGTTCAGCGCTAAAGATTCGTGATGCGTACTATACATACTTACTTATTTAAATTATAATATCATGCTTAATATCTAGCTTAAGTTGTCTTTAAATGTTGAGATTCAAAACTTATCCATACGAAAGACTAGATTTTTTTTAATAAATAGAGTCGATAAATATATTGCACATTATTCTAATAAACTTAGCTTATTATTGTTTTGAGTATTTCTGGTGCCTTTTCTATACCTATGTTAAATAAGATTATCAACAATTCAAAATAAATTAATAACATTAAAATAAAAAAGTTAGTGTAAAAAATAAATACGCCTTACATTTTGTAATATTTGACTAGACTTTGGTACACAATTTACGACTAGAAATATCGGTGATGGATGTAAAATTGTTGATTATAATAACATTCAAGAGTAGGTATTGTATGACTAGAAATTAGAAACCCTCACGACTAGAATACGTTTTCCTATTAAAAAACAAAATCTATTTTTTTGTTTACATCCATGCACAGATAACGTAAGCGTCCGGTGGAACTTAAGCGTTGTTACAGATAGCAAAAAAATAAAATTTGACTATTTTTATTCTCTTTCGGGGCGCGGAGATCGCGACCAGCTGCGTTCAGAAGACCGACTGCTGTAGTAACTCGCACTGGATGGAGTAGACGGCGTTGGTCGCCGATATGGAATCGGTCGTTTACGTGCACTGTTTAATTGTTAATATGTTAGTTTGCAAAATATTTTAGTCATAAGCATGCGATGTCAATATTCGTGCTCACAATGAAATATTATATGTAGAATTCTAGAAAGTTTATTAGTTATATTACAAGTAAATGAATAAAATGTTGTTATAAAAGTCAAATTTATGAAAAAGCTTACCTTATTGACTGAAGCCTTATCTAGCAATATAGAAACAAAAATTGTATATTTCAGACACTTTAATTTATTAAAAGCATCACTATCTACCATGCGAGAGACTACAAAAGAAAAAAAAACCAAAATAATTTTACATAAAACTTTAATATAACACAAATGGTTGAAACAAAAAACACACTTGAACTAATATCTATAAAATAGCACAAATTCTACATCTGGCGACACTGTCACTTTTCCCTACATGACGATTATTTAATTACGTAGTTATCTTCTTCTGTATTTGTATTTCTTGGAAGAATAAGTTACATCTATTATTGGTGCGCTAGGAAAGAAAAAATATGTTAATTTAAATAACTTCGACTCTTTTCCGTATACATTAACGAAATGTATAATAGTTTAATTCAAGTACTAATACATACAATATTACAATTTAAATATGTATGACTAATAAGTATTTAATATTTATAAATTAAACACAGTCAATTGAATATTGAATTGAAAAAAAAAACAGAGTTAGCACATCACTCAAACTCACAATCAAACAGTTAAAACAATATTAATATACCCTCAGTTTTATGGGTAGGTTTGAAAATGCGATTTAGTGGATGAAATGATTTGTACAAATATGCAGTGTTGAAATCGAATTTGCCCACTTTTTCTTACTACTTTTGGAAAAAACTTTATATAAATGTTCATATCAAAATATTTCAAATTAAATCTAGAAATGATAAGAATCAGCTACTAGTTGTGTCTTCTGGACCGGATTTTTATTTGCGCGACTTTTTTCTATAACAAAAGAAACAAAAAAAATGTGTAAGGAAGCAAAAAAAAAAACAAAAAAGATGTGATATCATCAAACATAGCAGAACACCGAAAGATATGATATAATAAGTTTAAAAATAAACATATAAGTTATAGCATCAACAAGCGTCACTCCATAAAAACATCTAAATCAAATTAGCTGTCTTAACATTGGATTATTTTAAAACTACAAATTTATCAGTCAATTTAAATATGGAAGCCAAAGTGTTATAAAATAATACAATGTTAAAATTTTGTGTTATATCTACAAGTGTATAAACCTTAAAAAAGTGTCGCTCTCGAGACAATGATTAATGGACATAATAAATTAAAAAATTATATTCCAAAAATCGTTGTCACTAGTGACGTGCTTAATTACTATGACTGAGAAGAAAAAAAGAGGAAACACTCAAAGAACGCGATACGGCTAGAGACCCCTTTATAATTTCTTAATAGCCATATTATGTCATTAAACAATCTTGAACACTGTCGTAAAAATGTACTAAAAGGAATTTTTAATACTATAGTCAAGTGTCAACCCTTGATTAACAAATGTCTTTAACACCAAATAGTGCAGTATTTGGATCAGCGTTCAAGATGTATTGGTGTGGTGAGCGCAAGCAACATGGCAACACAGCGACGCGTGCGCTGAGTACGGGCACGCGGTACCTCGTAATGCGGCGGCGGTCGAGGAAACTGGGCGACCCTGCGCGCCGCGGGATCGACGGCGAGCGCGATCGAGTCTTCGACCGCGATCGAGTTCGACTCTTGGAGCGCGATCGAGTTTTCGACCGCGAACTCGATCTGTGGTAATCCGCGTACACGCCCGTCATTGTTCTGACATACCGCATGCATGCAAATGCGTTCAACGTCCGACGTTTTCGAAAAGAAATCGAAAATTACATTTTAGATGCCGTCACTTACACGTTGGTGATGCGATTTGATGGGATGTTTACAATATTTAGAATTAATTAAAAAGTACATCTTGCTCTGACTTTAAATAAAATTCGTCTAGTTTTTTTTAACAAAAACAAGATTTTAACATATGTTGTTAAAGTCTCACGGTTAAAATTTGTTAGAGAAAGATGTCTTTTCACAATGTATAACATTATGAATGGGTAATATGTGAGTTATCAAGGTATAATCACCTTGAAGAGCGCGTGGACCTCGACGAGCTGCGCGAGGAGCGGGACGAGCTCCGGCTGCTGTACGAGCTCGAGCGACTCGACCGAGACCTAGAAAACATAGCAAAATAATTATTATCATTTATGTATGTATAGTTCAATTATTAAGTTTATTCTGTAGTATCGGTGCTCTGTGGTAACAATTCGGTCAAAAGCCGTTAGGACCACTTTTTTAATTGTAATCAAAAATCATAAAAAATGTCTTACTGGCAAAAGTATTTTCAAAATCGATTTATAATGTTATTAATAGCCACTGGACGAAGTGATAAATATAATGAACTAATTATTAAAAGAAACCAACCTTGAAGAGTATGACCCCGAACGACTTCTGGACCGTGAGGAGCGCGTGTGCGATCTCGACCGTGACCGTGACTGCGAACGTGACCGTGAGGACTTCACTCTAGACTGCGACTTTGACCGTGAGCGTGACCGTGACCGCGACCTTGAACCTGACCGTGACCGTGACGACGACCGCGACCAACTGCGTCGCTTCTTATCTTTCTTTTCCTTCGCGTCGGGCGAACTTTCCACCTTCACCGGACTCTCTTTCCTCAGATTGTCAATTTTTTTCGGACTAATCTGATTAGTTTTAGTCTCCTCTATGTCATCTTTAGGAGACTTATTGGCTATTTGCCACTCATCGAGGTTCTCTTTAATTTGAAGCTGAGACGTCGACGGTCCCACCGCCTCATCCAAATCTCTATATCGATGACGCTCTATGGAAGCTTTCGTCAATTTAGCTAATCGTTCCTTAAGTCTATCCAATTCCATCATATTCAAATCCTCTTGGCGAGCCCGATCGTCAATTCTCAGGAAATCGTCCCCCGAATCATCGTTATCGCTAGATGAGATGCCCATACAGACAGCTTTTGGCTTGTAATGTGCTTCTTTCTTCTTTTTCTTGGGCTGCAGATCAGATGGCGATTTGATGTATTTTCTTTTGTCTTTTTCTGGCAATTTTTCAATGATATCCCGATACCGCTCCGGACTTCGTCTTGCTGGGGAGTAGCTGAGACTAGATGAACTTCTGCTCTTGGGGTCCGAGTGCGACTTCGATCTTTCTTTTTGAGATTCCTTCTTGTTGCTTTTATCTTTTTCTTTGTTTTTCGATTCACCCATTCTCTTGTCGTCTTTTGAATCAGGTTTAGCAGAAGCACTGCGTCGTTCGGAATCTTTTCCTTTAGGTGTTACGCTACGATTTTTCTTTGAACTGGCTTTTGGGGAAACCGATTTTGACTTACTCCTAGCATTTCGACGGGTATCCCTAGAGCTTCTGTGGTTTTCTTCAGGCTTTGGTGACTTCCTGGGTGACCGACTTCGTCTGCGTTTTGTTTCAGAAATCGCCGAAGAATGTTTCTCTGTTTTATCTATATCTTTTCGTGGGGAATGATCTTTTCTGGAATACTCACGTGAAGGACTGCGTTTTTTACGTAATTTAGGCGGAGTTTCGCTTCTATCCCGATTGTAAGCTGGTTTGGGTTTTGTTACCGTGCTCTGCCTTTGCCTTGGCGGCGATTCCCATCCCGAATCTGGCGATGGCGACTTTTTCGGTTTTGAATTTTTGTAATATCTCTCTGGCTCTTTGCGAGATTCGTTTTTATAAGATTTGCTAGCTGGCGAGCGACCACGCGACTGCTCTCTCCTCTCTCTAGAAGGACTCCTCTGCTTTTTACGCTTCGGTTCATCTTCCTCTTTATCCTTACGTACTGACACCCTCTCATTGCGGTCATCGTTATAATTCCTGCTATCCTTCTCAACAGATTTTCTTTTTTCGTAATCATCTGTTCTGTTATTTTTCTTTGAATCTTCTTTCTTCTTTAATTCAGGCGATTCACTTCTTCTATGAGGACGCTTATTTTCATGAGATCCTTCCCGACGGTTTCGATCACTGTCTCTTCTTGAATCCTGATTAGATTCTTCTCTTCTGGAACTTCTTTGGTTATAATAGCTTTCTCGTCTGGACTCATTATTGTAATAAGTATCACCTTTTCTTGCGTCTCTGCCATAATATGTGTCTTCTCTTCTATTATTGTACGAAGGACTTCTACGTCGCCTTTTCTCTGGTGGAGGAGATTCACTCTCTTCTTTGCGCTGTCTGCTTCTTTTGTCTTGATTTCTGGAGGATTTCTCATAATCAGAAGAAGGTGGACTTTGCCGATCGTTTCTTGGTTGTTTTTCTGATGGCCTTTCGAACTCGAATTCATCCTTATCTATATTTTTCCTATTGTCTACTTTAGTTATGTATGATCGTTGTTTTCTTTCTGGAGATTTACGTTGGTTTCTGTCTCTGCGTTCTGGAGACGACGCCTCATTAGAACGGCTTCTGTCACGACGTTTATTTGAATCTTTAGAGGACTTCGAGTCATCAATTCTTTGAGGTCGGTCGTCACGGCCCCGATATTTCTTTCGTGGATCGTTGTCTTGATTTTCAATCGGCTTTTCCCATTGTTTTTCTGTAACTTGCTTTTCTGGCGAACTGTAAATAAAATCGTTAGTCGTTTAAATGCGATATCAAATTATATCAAATTTCAAATATATTTAACAAATATTGTTTATCTACGCACCTGTCCCGACTGGAGGCACCGGTACTGGCTCGACGCTTGCTACTTGATTTTTTCTGTCAGAAAGTCAAAATTACATTAGAATTTGGACAAGACAGGCGTGATAAAAAACACCAGTGCCAATACAAGAAGTCTAGTGGTTATGGCAACTAAATGTTTCACTAGTTAAGAAACCCCTCAATCCACAAAATCTTCAGACTGAAGAATTTCTTTAAAAAATACAAAAGAAAGTTAACACATGCACTTACTATGAATATAAAAAAAATCGTAGGCTTAACTCAAATACTCCAAAGGATACATTAAAAGCTACGCACGAAAGCAATAAATAACATTAAAAATAATCAAGTTAATCCTATTAATTCTTAGATTTTGTGATAAATATATATCCATAACATCCTCATTTTAATATTAAAAAACTAAATAAAAGTGTATATAAGGTACTGTTGGCACTAGTGCGTGTAACTTTTATTTACAACATACAGCTAATTAGTGACACATTACGATATAATTGATTAAGTACATAAATACATGTATTACACAAATTCAAAGGAAATGTAAGACACATGGGGACGTACCTTGTTCAACGAACGGCGGTGGTATACCGTTATAATGTTGAGCATCCTTAATAAGTTTTGTGACAATAAGAAGGGAGAATGTTATGGATTAGTCAACATTTTGTAAATTGTTTACACATACGATGTGCGGTACAAAAACGTGCAGTCGCGTCGTTGTAAAGCATTTGATGGGGCGATGCACGTTTTCGAAGCACATCGGATCGCTTAGTACCGACCTACCGTCACTACAAAACACCATGCATTAAAGTGCACTCTCATCGCTCCCACCCTTGCACCACTCATCAAGTTAGTCACAAATGTAATGCGATAGGCATATTATATTATAATTTATCACCTAACTGTGTTCTTACTGAGTTTTATTGTTTTGTGATATACTTACAGTATACGTTATTTCTTCAGATAAAGATGGCTATCCTATGAAATGATGCACAGTTAAACAGATAATTTTTACTGTCTATTTCTTGTATTTACAAAACAAAGTAAACAAAAATAATTGCAGATAAAAAATATTCAGGTATAATGGAATGATCGTCCCGGATGGAGTATATTATATATTTGTGGGTAGTTTTAGCAATTGAGTTAATAAGCTCAGAATAAGTTTCAATTCAAAATATAGATTAAAGTCCCTTACGTTTTCGTTTACGATTAAATAGGAAAGGGTTGTGTGGGATTTTTTTGTAACAATAGTATTATAAAACTAAGCCCAGAGTATGCAGAAGAAAGTGCTAAGTAGATATTGTTTCAGGCGAAAGTGTCTCATAGTTGGTAAATAAAAAGAAAAAAAAATAAAGCAAAGTGCTACATGATCTATCCAGACTATATCGCTGCTAATTTTACAAATCTTTAAAGTAAAAAATAATAAACAGTCAAGTGTGTTTGTGTTGTTTCCCCGGTGTTTCAAGACATAAAAAATAAAATGGTAACATTTAATCTATACGAGTTAATGGAGTCATTTGAAGTCTATATCTTTCTTTTTACAAAATGAAACAAAACAAATTAAGATTTTTTCAAATAAGATAATAACAAAGCAGTCTCCAAATGACTTTTTCATGTTGGCAACTCCGTAAAGGCACAGATAATGTCCAGGCGTATGTAATTACCTTTTTCTTTTTCTTTTGTCTGTCGTCGTCGGAGCTCTCCGAGTCGCTGCCGTCTGAACTACTAGAAGAATCAGACTCGGAAGATTTGGAACGCTTTTTCTTTTTCTTGCTCGACTCGTGCCTGAAAGTAAAATTGATTTTAATATTTTGATTTGATACTTTTCTTGATCCATTGGCTTTTGAGTCTCGTATAGAATGAATTATAATGTCTTGTAACTTAACTTAAAAAGTAGCATTCAGTTAATCTTGTTTATCAAGAATAAAATTATATATTTTAATTTAATTACCTATATAGTAATATTAATCAACATTACAAGACAAACATACATAATAACTTAATTTATACAACTGTTGTATATTAAAAATAATGGCAAAATGTAAACTATGATATGTGCACAGGTGTTCTAATGTATATCTTTACCTACCTGAAACGTTAACTGGCATATGTATTACAAAATACTAACAACATATTATAACAACAAATTTAAAAAAATATTTTACGAAGCCATATACATATTTGAGTAATTCTAGTCTTATGAGTCTGATACCAAATGAGGCATATTAAGGTCAAATATATCTAAAAAAATCATTGATCGTATTTTACGTAGATAAACAACGTATAAATACGAAGTAATCAGTTTGAAAACGAACATATTATTTATATTATTGTAGGTAGATAATATGGAATTTGATTATATTGAATTATAGGTAGGTAAATTCTAAGACAGGTAAAATTTGACATGGTTCCTTCCTAGGAACATAAACTACATAAGGAAATGGGACTTTGGCTACTTTTAAATATATATTATAAGGTTGTTACATATAAAAACGTAGCATTGAATCATACCTACGTATTAACCTCCACAAAAGGTTTTTTTCGCTGAAATTGCAAATACATTATTCACTGATTGATTTGTCACAAAAAATTCATATATTTTTATTTTACTTACTCTAGCGTTAACTGCAATCGCACCTGTCTAAATATACAATAATTGGCCCTTTGTAATAAAAAAAAATATATTTTAGTAAATGAAAAAATATTAGAATATTTTACTCACTTCTCTTTCTTATTCTTCTTTGACTTTTTCTTCTTGGACTTTTTGGCTTCGGGCGATGCGCTGAAAATGTTTTTATCATTTTAACGTAAATCCATTTTAATTTTTATAATTATAGTTTCACTCGCATTTATACATGCATTATTCACATAAATCTTCCTCTTGAATTTCTTTTCTCTTTCTCATACAAAAAACAGTACGAAAATCGGATTCGTAGTTTAATTTACATTTAAGCATACATTGAGACAGACAGAAGAAAGAGACTGTTTCATACTATGTAATGATTATATGTTTTTTTAATGGTAGTAGCTATAATCGGGCCATACCTTCCTAATACAACATAGATCTCTTTTATCAGGAAAAAATAAGTTTGCATGAATTTTTGGAAAGAGTATTTTGAATTAGATTTTTCTAGATAAAAGTGATATGGGCACATTGAATAGACTACAAGTTACGAATCCAATGAAAGTTTGTAAATAACATCTATATAACACTAACCGAACCGCCTCGGCTTCGATTACATACATTATGATGTAGGCTATCCTATCTTTTAAGTTCAAAGATCAAACTGCACACGGTGTGCAAATTTAATTAAAAATCGGTTCAGAATAGTCTAGGAGTCAATCACGGACAAACAACGTGACACGTAATTTGTATATTAAGATAAGATAACACTAAACCCACCTTCGCTTCTTCTTCTTCTTAGCCACATGGTCCCGTTCCCGTTCGTGGCTCGGTGTCCTCACGAGCGGGTACCTCTGCGCCTGTTCCCTCGCACGCCTCTCCGCGTCGAGACTGGTGCCTTCCACGAACTGCGGCGAGATGCCGAACGCGTCACGCAATCTAGCGTTCTTCTCTTGCTGTGCTTCGGCCACTGCGTGCGTTTCGCGGACGCTGTAAGGTGGTCAATTATTAAGTACTTTATTTTTCTAACATAAGGGGCAAACGAGCAGACGAGCCACCTGATGGAAAGTAGCCATGAACACTCGCAGAGCTTGACAGCTCTGGGGTGGGTTGCCGATAACGACCTTATAAAACGATGTACGCTCTCTTCTTGAAGCAACCTAAGCACTTATTTATTGGATGCAAATAGTTTAGGATGTAGGGGCAAGTATATAGAATATATAGATAGGAATAATCGTTTGTTTGACATGGTTCATATTGCGCAAGTTGTTAGTGCACGTGCACTTATTGATTATTTTGAATGTTTGGTTGATTTGAAATTAGCTATTGAATTTTTATTAATATTTAAAGCATATAGAAACAGTAAATGCTTTATGAGCAATTAATATTTACCTGAATTGCAATAAAGTGCGCTAAAACGAGGAAATTAAAAATTAATTTGCGATCGTAAAAAATATCGATAAGATTATCGGTGTACAAAATGGTATGATGTTAAGGACGGTGTAGGCGGACGCGGAGTGTAAAATCTTTAGAGCAATTAGCGCGCTGCGTTTAGAATGCGCGACCTACATGTAAACGGAATAGCAAATCGATTTATAAATGCACACCTTATGACGGATCGCATGTTCTTCCTTTCCTCGTTGGAGGAACAGACCTGCAAATTGTTAACATGGTTGCGGCCAGAAGCGCAGTTACATCTACAACAGCAGTTGCTCCTAAGACTAGCGAGGATGGTCCTCAGCGCCGGCTCGAGATTATCGGCCATGTTGCAAGCGTTAACGTTATGACCCTGGGTCTGAGCGATCGACGTATCAGGGTTGGGATCGAGGGACGTCGCCCTCGGCCTCCGCTGCGGCCTGCCGATAACGGCTTGAAAGGTTCCACGCCAGAGCCTCTCGAAAATAACCTTATTATGTTCGCGACGCGACACACGATCCCTATGCATCTTAACCTACTTAATCTAGTGGAAGACTTGGTTGCTTAAAACTATAGAATTGGAAGACTTATAAAGGCATAGGCCGTGCGGCTACATTGTGATGAGCGGCCGGGATCGGGCCGGCGGCGCTACTGGGGAAATAACAGGATGTATGGCGACGCGCGCACCCTGCGCAAACCCTCTCCAGGCGTTTGAAGGGTCCCATTATGACGCGTCACCGAGCGGAAACCTTTTGTCTTAAATAAGATGAAAATGCACATTCTATTTCATTTTTCTAATCCATATTACAACTCTACGGATATTCTCTTAACGTACGGGCATTGCGAATCTCGTAATTAAAAGTACGTACGCAAGAAAATATGTCATAGGATTATCAAAATCAATTTAAGATAGTTTCGGTTGTTTTATTCATTGTGTCTCGAATTAATTATGTACAGTATATCAGAAAGTAGTTAAATACATTGAGGTATCTACGACATTTTAGTTAAGAATTTATAAGTACACATGTATGTATCTTTTTAATGGGTGAGGTCTGTAAAAGCCATTGTTAAGAAATGCAATTAAAGCCTTAGAGTATTAGTTGGTAGCAAATTAAGAAAAATATAACGGTATTACATCAACGAAACCTCACAATGAAGCTCATAATGATAGCAAACAAATAAAGCCATACAAAAACTAGGCAACTGCTAACAACCTTGGATTAACGTATCATCTGGCCTATATTGCTGAATAAACTCTTGTTTACAACCATTAAAAGAATGGTTTCCTTTAAAATGTTCAGATGTTTATTTATGAAAAGGTACATAATAGCTATCTTGTTAAAATTATTTCTTAAGAATCGATGTAAGAAGAATAGTCTCTGACTATCTAAATCTTTGTATGGTTATATAGTTCTCATAACTTTAAAGCTATGCTAAATACCCTTGACTTATCAGAATAAAAATAACAATAAAAAATTAAGTATTAAGTATAAGCCAGATACGTCCTTGAAACGTATAGTAAAGCCTGGTAATACTAAAATTGCATGTCAGCATGCAATGAATTGTACTGTCATTCATTCTCGTGTACTTGCAAAACGGTAAATGGAAGCTTTATGCTATTTTTACTTTAAACAATATATCAGAGCTGGGATTATTTTTCTATGTCACTGCAGACAATAACAGAAGCTTTTTAATATCTATCTGACCCTTTAAAAGTAAGCAAATGTTTTTCATGCGGTTATTTTTTATTTAAAGTTAGGTATGTAATATGATTGATGCTGTGTATTTTTTACAAAATTAAATTAATATAAAAGGTTTATTTTGTCGTCTATTTAAAAATAATTGTAGGAAATAAATCATAGAATGATTTTTGTTGTAGTATCAGCAGGCTATATTAATACATTGAACGTTACACATGCACAAATATAAACGATATATTTGGCTAATCACAACGCGGGCAGCGTTTTGGCAGACGCCGCCGCTTGCCAAATCTATTAATTATAATGGACATTTCTCTTGCCACATTAAAAGCTCAATCGCGTGATAGCGCTGAAGATTATCTATAGATATTAAATGAGCATAACGTACGCGTAATTCTGTCTATATTCAATGGGCAATGATGTATCGTTTGGACTAAAATTGTTGATGAGTTGTACAGTCGTAAAGTACAGTTGTACAACTCAGACAATATTAGACAATTTGTACGTCTAATAGAATCGATATTTTACACATTTGAAAATTACATGTTAACACTTAAAGATTCTATGTATACTTCCTAGTTTTCAAATTATAGCACTAAACCACATTATGCTGATAATGCTTCACGTTGAATGTTTCAACTAGGTACAGCAATGCTTCGCATTGTGCGAACACTCTCAAACAAAAACTAATTCATGTTCCAATTACCTTCAGCATAATTCGGCTGTAATTGGAAATCTAGGAGTGCTGTTACAACAGGATAGAATAATATATTATCACGAAATTTCCAAAGAACAGGTAACACCAATTCAACTAGTACGTGTCGTAGTGGATTAGTATAGTAACGAAATTTAGGACACTGGGATATATTTTCATAAAATTTCAGTATTAGATTTTGTAACATAAATTTTTGAAAGAGAATAATTTTCAATGAGCCTAAAAAGTGTCATTGACATTGCTTTAGTTTGTGTTTTAATGAATAAGCTTTGAAACATCTTTTCTACTTTGAAATTTGAATACATACTTTGTGGGTAATTTTAAAACAGTTTTTCCAACATTTATACGAATTTAACATTGTAACATTCCCCTTGTTGTAACACACTTTTGTATACGCTTTCAATAATAAAATACAAGCAGGTATGCAAATGTTTTCTATATAATTTTCGTGATCAGCATAGTAATTTATTTACCCCAGAGCGCGGCGTGACGTCATCATATCAAAAGGGGACAGCGTAGTCCTGCCTCCCTTAATGAAGGGTTGGTGAATCGATCGGTAAGTACGTGATATAACATGACAGGATTGTAGGACAGAAGCAAAATGCTTCTATAGAATGGCATACGGCATTCATATTTGTTCAGGACTATGGTTTGAACTTTGAACATAGCTTTGGAATATTAAATAGAATTTGTGTACTAAATACTGAAACTATTTTAATCGTGTAAAGGATGTAACTATGTTTATTTAAATTTGGTGTAAGGGTAAAAGTGGGTAAAGTAAAAGTAGGTAAAGTAGGTTTGGTAAAAGTTTTAAATAACACACCGCGCCCCGCGGTTTTGAACGTGTTGTTTCCATTCCCTTAGCAGTAAGTGCATAAAACGTAGCAAATCGATAGACAGACAACGGAAAAGCGACTTTTCTTTGAACTATATAGGTAGTGATTATACAATTTTGACTACTGGAAAATCATTATTTTGTTTGTACCGTGTTGTAAAGATTCAGACCGTATAACTGAATGTTTTGAATTGTTATTTATTGACAGAGAGATATTTATAAACATTTCTTTTCCATTCAAGTCCAATTAACGTTGCTGTTTTGATTGGGTTAAAACTTCGTCATAATTTGGAACGATTCAAAGGCCAAGTGGCAGTGGCGTAACTATAGGGTGGCAGGACTGGCCAATTGCCACCGGCCCCCGATCTAAGAGGGCTCGGGCCCAAGGTGCCGCGACCTCAGAAATATTTATATCACATTTTATGTATGTTAGTATCTGAGTATTTTATTTAAATCAATAAAATCGAGACAATGCAAATAGTTTTCCAACACGTTAAAATTAAATCAAGTACTTTGACGATTTTTACTGATAGGGTCCTATTAAAAGAATTTTGCCACGGGCCCCAAATGGTAATATAATTCATGTAATTGATAGGTCAGTTAGAAATGTAAAAAAATAACTACTAATAAGTTTGAGATTTGCGAGACATTTTTATTAACACAAAAGAATTTACGAGGCAAATATTGTCATAATATTTCCTAGTTTTGAAGTTCAAACAATCTTTGATATTCGAAGATAATTATTACTTTCTATTGAAATTCAGCCATAAAACTGTACCGGCAGACAATTTATTACGTGTTGCCAATTTAGTTTAGTTCTCTTTTGAGTTACGTCATTATTTTTATATGCTTTACGGTAATAGTAATTGACGGCGAGTCACGATTATGAGTAGTATATTTTATTCATTGAACACGTGTAGCTCAATTTCATGTGGCCAGGCTTTGGATGTGAATAAAACTTTCCATAATAATATACTAGTCTCGCTTGCCAATTTTAAAATCCCTATCGTTTCAGTTCTTAAAGCATTACCGGGATAATAAGTATTCCATGTATGAATTTAGTATCTATTTCTCTATCTATATCTAGAATATAGTATGTCTACTGCATGCCAAATTTCCGGTATATTCATTTAATTGTTTTCATTTGGTATATTCATACTTTCGTGTTTATAATTTTAAATTTATTTAGTTTGTATCCTCGAACGACCCACGAGGAACCGACTAAGAAAGATCAGAATAAAATGTTTCTAACAACAAATATGTTTGAATTTTAATTTTCCTATTCCATAGTACAAATCAAAATATGACAAGATATTTTACGATGATCAATTTATAAGTGTATGGAAATACATTCATCTATGTTTTTTATTTAAAACAAAGTACATATACATATATGCATCTATACAACGTCACAACTTAATTGGCCCGTAGACTGCAACATAATTTGAGAGGTTTCAATCTTAAGATAGTGAGAAAGTGGAACACCTTAGTGAATCCACCTGAAACAATACTTTTGAGAACTCAGTCGCCCTTGGCCTGAAAGCCAACACGGAGTGGTTCTTATGTGCGGTACGACGTTTCCTTTTTAACCTTACAACTGCGATGGGTGTCTCAGAGTCCCATACATAAATAAAAATATTTACGAATCAAAGGGTGTGTGAATAGTTCAATTGGATATATTTAAATAAAAATGTTGTTGACTAATTTATATGCTCTACATATACCTTCCTAATAATTTAGACAAAATAAAAAAAAAATTATCTGGTCTTACAAAAATCATATTCATAAACATAATCATAAATTATGAAAGCGAATACGGCAGATTGGCACATAAGCCAATAATACTCGTACTGCTCTGCATATCGGATGCATAATATATATTTTCAGGTAAACGTATCATGTTCAAACGTAATTTACTAAACGCCATGTTATTATGAAAATATATTAAATAAAATAGATGACAAAAGAATGTTCATTAAATACCGATCTAATTTCTAATAACGATATTTGATCAGATAGCTCTTCTTATTCATGGAAAGGAGTAAATAATTCGAAAAAATCACTTTCCTGCGGTCTAACAAACCCCCACAACCATAGTTACAGGTTGAACG
Source organism: Eurema mandarina (assembly GCA_018238005.1). Classification (NCBI taxonomy): domain Eukaryota; kingdom Metazoa; phylum Arthropoda; class Insecta; order Lepidoptera; family Pieridae; genus Eurema; species Eurema mandarina. The sequence continues at coordinate 21,067 of DWAJ01000413.1, forward strand.
ACTTTCTTTTTAGTTCACAGCCAAGTCTAGGCTGAAACGTCTAAATGTGTTCGGAATATTAGCGCTAGGATGATAGTATAGTGTTAGTATTTTTCGACTATATCATAAAATTATTGTGAGAGTTCTACAGTGTAATTACTTATGGACTTTTATATTACATTTTCATGTAATATGAACGTCCATAAGTATTAAATATTTGCAAAATAGACGGCCAAATATAAAAGCTACGAAATGCAAAAATATACAGTTATTTAAATGTTGCAACAGAACTAATTTATATTCATTACTAATTAATAAAGCGTTATAATGTGTAAAGCATTATTTTTTTTTCTTATTTCACTATCTATTCACCTAATTAAAATATAAATTAAAATTAACTCCAATACAAAAACTACGAAAAATATCGCACGAGTTTTTTCAATTTTCTAAAACATAAAAGTTGGCAGTTACTTTAACTCGTAAAATTATATAAAAATGGTATATGTTAGGTACCTACATAACGTTGTAATTTTATTTTACGTAGCAATAAATTGCAACTCGCCACTTTTAGATATTACGTAAAGTATACTCACGCTACTCTCCCGTATTCGTCTCTGGGTACATCTTTATCTCCGCTGGTTTCCGAAAGCTTGGATCTGAAAGCGGCCACTCGCGCCGCAATCTCTTCCTTGGGTAACCTGCGCAGCCACACCAAAGACACACTCATTATTAATATCGAACAATGCAGCTACTTGTACAATTAGCACACGCTGACATAAATCATTTGTGCCGATTCGCTATGCCACAATTACGTAGACTCGGTGCGAACAAGCGATGTGTACTGGAATCTTAAAAATAAATTCTACGTGAGCGATCGTTCCACATCGCACCTGAACCTACCAATGCATGATACGGTGTTGTAATCGCGAAATTACTTTCAGAAAAACAATAAAATACGCGATAAGACGCTCATGGCGTACGGTTGTAGACTGAAGGCGAGCAGGGTTGGTTTAATATTATATGAAGGGTGCTCGGTGCCGGTCCGCTGAATTATTGATTTGACTCGTGCGCAAGGGCTATTGCCCCTAAAATGGGGTGGAACTATTGTAAAGGATCCTTTGGGGAGACACAATAGATGTCATAGAAAATAAATCGATACAACAAGTGCATACGCATGTAGGGCTTCATAGTTTGATACTATCTAATAGTTCTAGAACTGATCCGATGTAATCTGAGGATTTTTATACATATATAGAAAACAATACATATATATATATATATATATATATAAAATACATTGACCGCCGTCTCCTAAATTATCACTTTATTATAAAAATATATTTTTTTAAATTAATGATATCTTTTTCGAATTTTCTGGCATTCCATTTTTAGGGAGAGGGCTTTAAAAATGGAAGGATATTTTTCACTTCAGACTAGTCACCTATATATAAAAGCACAATATACCAGTTGCGTAATAAGCAAGAAAGGCAGGCCCTTCAAAAGATAGGAGGAAATTGTCCAGTTGGCTGGTAAAACATGGCCTAGGGTTGCATGCTAAGAGGGACGAAAAAACAGAGACCACAGTAGTTAAATGGATACAAAATATTAAAAATGTACATTTATATTCTTTGTTTTTTTTATGAAACTAACATACTCTAATGAACTTTGTGTCAAAATTAAAGCAGTATCGGACTCAAAAAGTTTTAGAGTTATAGAGAACTAATTTCACATCTTCTATTGATAGTTTCATTATCATTATCAAATGTTTAAAAAAAATGTGTATAAATCTGTATGCTTGGTTATCTTAAATAAAGTATTGAAAAATGTGTATAAATCTGTATGCTTGGTTATCTTAAATGAAATGAAGTATTCCAGGATAGTAATAATATCACTGAAATGCACTGCTTCTGTTCCTAAGTCCCTATGTATGCTTAAATCTTTAAAAATTTAAAAATATACAACCCATTCTCAAGCGGGTTTTTTAATAGATAGAGTGATTCAAGAGGAACATTTATATGTATGATACATCTATATACTAATATATAAAGCTGAAGAGTTTGTTTGTTTGTTTGTTTGAACGCGCTAATCTCAGGATCTACTGGTTCGTATTGAAAAATTCTTTTTTTATTGAATTGACCATTTATCGAGGAAGGCTTTAGGCTACATAACATCACACTGCGACTAATAGGAGCGAAGATATAATGGAAAATATGGAAAAAACGGGGAAAATTATACATCTTTGAGGGCTTCCTTTGCGTGCGCTGCGAAAACGGTACAAGATACAAAAATAATATGTATGAAAGAATTATTCATCTTTAAATGATCTAAAAAAAAGTCCGCGACAGTATATGTCTATCTTCTAAGATTGACTTACTATAACATAATAATAGAAATAGATCCGACGGGGACGAAGTCGCGAGCAACAGCTAGTGCATAATATAAGCGTAGCTGGAGCGGGACGCTTGTTATGTAAGAAAGGCAATAAGCCATATCTGAACATATAAAAGGAGAAACTGACTGACTGACATATCAACGCACAGAGTAGAGGTGCACTAAGAAAGGAATTCCCGAAATTCCCACGGGAACGGGAGTTAGCGGGAAAAAACATTTGTGTTAATAAATCTGAACTGCTTACGTTAGACGCTTGAAATTTGGCATGTAGGTACTTTAGTAAACTTAAAGGTTATTTGCAACAGGATATTGCAAAATTCCCACGGGAACGGGAGAAAGCGGGAAAAAACATTTGTATGAAAAAATCAAGGAAAAAAGGATTATAAGGGAGGGAAGGGGGGGTCAAAGTTTATATGAAAGTCGACGCGGACGGAGTCGCTTTCAAAAACCACATTCTGCAGCTCTCAAATACTATTACCTAACTCCTAAATCTAGTAATGTATAGTATAAGAATCTTGTAATTAATCAAAATATGGTCCACAACGCCTTAATTAGAGTAAATTCAAGGGTAAGCTTCATCTAGAGCTAGTTTTAATTACAAATTACGCAGGGAGTAGTATTGTTCTGGATTAGATTTAAGACTGCTTCTAGTATTATCAAAAAACCGGGTTTGAATAACAACTACTTACAATAACGAGTGTATGTGGAACCACAATTTCACAAATTTTCTAGTAATTTTCTCAAGTGCATAAGAAAATAGAATTTGGTGTAAATCTAAAGGTACCAGAAGAGCCTTTCAAGATCCAACGCTGATGGTTATTATTTTTTTGTAACACTATAATTTTATTAGTTTATTTAAGTTATACTAGACATTACAACAGCATATTATCAACATTGTCAGTATAAAAATGTAAACTGACACACATACACACCATCACGGATATGATAATTACAGATTAGCTAATTATATACATTTCAAATAGACAAAAATCTTGCAGGCTGTTAAAATTTATTTCATATAATTTTAAAAGCATGCATAGCATAGCATTGTGAAATTGATTTTTTACCAAAGCAGAATATTGTGTTTGTCTTCTTTTAATATTGAATGAACTTACGAGTAATATAGGCAATCCAACAACCAATTTCAATTGAAAACCATAAGTCCCTAACAGTTCCTATCGATTAGAGATATAGGCATAACTCACCCTTGTTCTTCTAATTTATCTTCTAACTCCGTACATTTTACTTCTATCTTTCTCTTCCGTTCATGATCCAGTATTTCACGGTTCGGCTGTTTATTTGAGGCTGAATCTAACTTGGCGATCTCTTCTTCAGTTCGGTAATTTACGGAATCTTTAGTCCTTCTTACTGATGCCCAATTTCTTTGAACGTAACCATTCGTACCAGACCCACGAGGAGTCTGCAGTCCGATCCCATTATACATTTTGTTTACGATTTAATACACTAAAAAAAGAAACAAATTATATTATAGAACAGAATTTGCCTCTTCACGGGGCACTTTTCTAGATTTGTTAAAAAATGTGACGAATATTCTACTTTGAATAATTATTTTGGCAAAAAATAGTAGGTCATATTTATAAATATCTCACCAAAATGTATTAACGTGGAATATAAATATCAATTAATTTTAGCACATTTATCACATCACACGTCCATTTTGATTAAAAAGTTTATTTTTTTTAATACTAGTGTTGTGCAGTGTGCTTTGAACATAGTGTATATCTTATTGTTGCCATATACAATCGATATAAGGTTTAGGATTAATTTTTCGATTAACGCTAGGTTTTATTTTGGTGCAAAAAAAATAACAGCACATAAAACATACACTTAACATGAGGAAGTGAATGTTACACTCAAAATAAATTATCGAAATAGAAATGCAACTTAAAAATAAATATATATTTATTGAACTGCGAAGAATCCTTTGAGAAAGCTATACTTTTTATTTCTTCAAATTTCTAAGTGTATTCGTCGATTGCTAAGTTTACGTATAAAAAATCGTTTGACCGCAAATTTTCAAAAAGTTGAGATTGCTGACTTATATTTTGTTTATTAGACACCCACTCAAAATGTCAATTTGACAGTGTCATTTGTCAAATTAAAGCTTCAAAGTTCAATCTCGACGTAGGTTATATTGTTTGTTTATATGATTTTAATTTAAAATTGTAACAACTGTAAGTTCAATATCATTAAAAAACCAGCAAAGCTAGAAGTTGATAGTTAGTTCATAGTTGACAAAATGTTGAGTAAAACTTTATATAAGACAATTCTATGCCAAGTATTTTCACCTTGTGGGAAATACTTAGTCGCCGGCGACATTTACGGCGAAATCGGCGTTTTTGAGTAAGTTTCACAATAATTATAATTTAATAAAATATTTTGATGGATTTTCTAATAAATAAAACTCTTATTTTAGTCTTGACTGCATTTTAAATCCGGATACAGAATCAATATCATCGGACTACAATAAACCTAAACAAACTCACAAAATAGCGTCAGGTGATCAAGTATGTAGCTTAGCGAGTACAGAAAAATTTATAATTGTTGGTACAATAAATGAAATATATGGATGGGAATGGAAAACAATTACAAGTTCAAAGCTAGGTAAACCTTCGTGGACAATCAAGATACAAACAAAGTCAATAATGGAACAATGTGATATAAACAGTTTTTGGGTATCTGACGATGGAGAGAAGCTTTATGTTGGTTGCGGAGACAGTAAGATATATGTTTTTAATTTGGAAGATGGTGAACTATACATGACATTTGATGGTCACGATAATTACATACATTGTATTCATGGAAAGTAAGTAACACCTATCTAAAAATATGCCTATTATTCCTTTTTAATGGCACAAGTTAAAAATATGTAAGATATGGAAAGCACATTAGATTTTTGGAAAATAAGATAATAATACTTCAAGAAATAAGATACAAATGCCATATTATAGTCAATACTCGTGGTTGCAAAAGTCTTTATCAATTTAAATTCCCTAAAAACATTAAACTATTTTTTTAGGAACAACCAACTTGTATCAGCAGGCGAGGATGGTCTAGTTATGTTATGGGATCTTAGGACAGGAAAATCTCACAATAAGATTGAGCCACATAAGAATGCAAAAGTGGCAAGACCTGATATTGGTAAATGGGTTGGTGCTGCAGCATTAGGAGATGATTGGATTGTAAGTATGAGCATCTCTTATCTTACTAATATTAAAATGTGAAAGTTTTTAAGAGTATGTTTGTTATGTCATGCAAAAACAGCTGGACTGACTTAGTTGACATTTGATATGTTGTGTATGAATTTGATAGGTAGGATACTTTGTGTCCTGGTATCGTTCTGGGAACAGTGACAACGTGGGTAAAACCACGGGTCACAGCTAGTAGAATAAAATAGAGAGTTAGAGATTTTTCTTCCGCTATATCTTTCTGAATTTATTTTTCTATTGCCCTCGTTTGGGTTTGTTTACCGTAAACAACAGCCTTGATGGTTTTACTAAGGTAGTTCTAAGGTAAAGCAGCTATTTAGAGAACTTTTAAAACATCAGAGTTATACATCCATATTCCCAATAGAAAACATAATTACAAACATATGAGTAGAATCTATCGTAACAAAAAATATTTTGTCCAGGTTTGCGGAGGAGGTCCACGTCTATCTCTCTACCACCTACGCTCCTTAGACGCAGTCACAACCTTCGATATTCCTGACCACGGTATACATGTGGCTTCCTTCCTCGATGACTGTGTTGTAGCCGGAGGTGTGGCTAAACATCTCTACCAGCTGAGTTACTCTGGAGAAATTAGGGTCGAACTGCCAGTATCAGCGACAACAGTGTATTCAGCTATAATAAGGACTGAACCCAACAAAGTGCTGTCGATAGCTGGATCTAGTCCCGATATAGATCTTTGTACCTCCTTCAATTACAGAGATCAAGTGCTACAATTCAGATAGGTTAGTGAAATAAAGTTTTTTAATTTTAATCTCAGATGTTTTTTTTATTAGGTTTTGTGCCAGTGTGGTAAAATTATCAATTACATTATATTATATATAAGAAAATAATGGATTTATAAAAATGCATAAATAAAACCAGCCAGCTTAAACAATGTGATTTAATTAAATTATTAACAAAGAATAACTAGATACATCGTGTTATTTAATAATTCTTTTTAATAATTATATAATTATTTGAACTGGACTTAATATAAGTACCAAACTAGGATGTTTAGAACGGTAATTCTTAGTATCTATGTCAAATTTTTTAAATTAGACTCAATTCAATCCACTTCTATTCTTAACGAAATGGTAGTGCTGTGTTGCCACTAAAATTTTTGATAAATTGATAATAAACCTTTTTAAAAAACAGGTTTCATACTTAATTTACGTATTAACAATAATTAAATAAAACCATGTCCAGCAACAATAGCCGGGATAAAGCCCTCATTTCCATCGCTTTTCCTCACGTAAAACCACTCGGCGTCCACATCACTTTCACTCAATCCAGGAACTAACGTCACGACGTCACCCTTGCTCACAGTCAAAGTTTTATTTAACACACTGCCTATATAATCTTTGTTTACTACTAACAATGTATGTCTATATAAATTCTCTTTATTACTCAAGTCGCACACAGATTTGGTCTTTAAGTAAAGGGTGTCAAAGTCCTTTTCCGCGCGGGAGGTTTTGTTTGTTCTTCTACTACGTTTGTAGTTGCTTTCTGACTTCGTTCTTCCACGGAGTTGTTCTTTCTCGGTGTCGGTGAGGTTTCCGCAAGGCCGGGGGTAGATGTCGGTGCTGCTCTCCCAACAGGGCGTTTTCTTTTGCAGCGATGTCCTGGAACTGGGAGTGTTAGAAAAGTTTATTACTACACGTACACATTTAAGATGCGTTTAAAAATAGGGGATACGCCACTTATGATTAATTTATCTTTTGGTATGCTCTGTATAATAGTTCTTTTGTGAATAATAAGAGTTATTACTAATACATAACAAAGTATGTCGCTTTTACTTTTTAGATATTGTTTCTAATTAGTTGTCAAGTAACGGTTATACCTTAAAACTTATTTAAATGATCCTATGAAACATAATGTTGAAAATGCGCTGGATTTAAAAACTAGTTATAAAACATTGTTTAAAATTATACATACAGACGAATTGGGAACCTCCTCCTTTTTTGCAGTCGGTTAAAAAGGCATTCGAGTCAAGGGCATATGTAAAAAAGCGATATCTGTTAATCCTGAGCTAGCCTAAGACAAATGACTGCTGTTTTAATACAATGTGGTACTGAGGAGACTTCCTTTGGAAAGGTGTCCGTTTGATACCAGTTAAACCAATACGACTAATCGCTGTGGGGTAGAGTGGTTCTTTTAAAAGGGATTGGACAGTAATGATTTGTCACACTTCCCTCGAAAGATTATGTCAACTTTTAGTTTTATACTGTTTAATACAAAAAACAAATAATATGTATTGTATGTATGTATTTACAAAAGAAAAGTATGTATATGTAAATTTATTCCGTTATCTAGTTGCCATAACACGAGCTACTGCTTAGCTTGGAACTAGATGGCGCTGTGTATAAATGTCCTGATAATATTTATTTATTATTTTAGGCAATCAAGACTCACCTAGACGGCAAAATGCCTAAAGGCAGACACGCGCTATAAAGCACGTATCCTTCATCACCATGTGGTGTCTGTGCGTACAGCCACTGTTGATTCTTAAACACTGCATTTACGACAGTGCCCAGGGGTAGGGATAGCTCTCGTTGAAGGTTCTTTTGAGTTTGGTAAAGCGTTGTAGGAAACGCAATCACGACTGGTATGTTCCCTGGATGATCTAGCGTAGCCTGTAAAGTAAAATATAAAATAGACATGATTAAATAACTTCAAACATGTGTTTTTGTCATCTTTACATATAATAAAAACGTACCGAGTCGCTGTCTGTACATGGAAGATATATGAGAAAAAATGTTATAGGAGACCTTTATTAACGCAATAGAACCCAAAACAATGATTTTTGGAATTTTTGTCTGTTTGTTTGTGCACGCGGATCTCAGAAACGGCTTATCCTATCTAGATGGGGTTTTCAATGATATATTGTGGTAAGTTTCACTTAACATTTAGTGTTTAATTCATGTCAATCGGTTGGTAAATAAAAAAATTATGGCAATTTAAAGAATCACGTTGAACTTGCTGAAAGTTTGTTGGCGCGGGTTAAGCATTTTCAAAAATGCTGCCCAAAGTCACTTTTCTACGCGGGCATAGCTAGTTTATTATAAACGCAATGTTTTTAAATTTATTTAGCACTAGCGGCCCGTCCCGGCTTCGCACAGGTAGACATAGTACTAAATATAGTCTATGTTACTCATTGATAATGTAGCTTTCTAATGAAAAAAGAATTATTAAAATCGGTCCAGTACTTTTTGAGTTTATTCGGTACATACAAAAATCCAAAAATACAATTCTTTCCTCTTTATAATATTTGTGTAGATTATAATTTTTCTGATCGCAATTAGTTCTAATTTATGAATCCAAATGATCTAACAAGTATTTTTAGAGCGGAAAAAAAATTATATTATTAAGTGATTTTTGCAATTTTCTATAAGAAATTACGAAAACTTGTAGATCAAATCGGTGCTCATGAGTAATGCTGAAAGACGCTATAAACTATTTTTTGATCAAATTTTCTTAATTAATAACGTAGAGCTACCCAGATTTGAATTATAAAAATGGCGGAATTTTTATACCCACATAATATTTCCCAGAAGAGCCCTAAGAGGATTTCCCACTTATAAAAAAGTCTGTAGTAGTATTAAGTTAGCTCTTTTAGCTCTATAATTCTTATATAATTTAATAGGATATAATATTTAAATTACATCCTCATAAAAATGCAATCGTAAAATAACTCATTGAGCCATCTATTTCAAGCGTCGTGATAATATAATGCCAATTCTAATAACGACGGGAGAGAGATAAATGAAGCAATAATTTAAAAATTTCACACTGCCCATAATTTATACGTAGACTGCGAGCCAAAGGTCAAATCGCTAAATAATTATTGTTCTCGTTCGCTGTGTCGTCTTTGCACTTTTTTTAAGAAGTGTTTTACTTATATTAAAGCTGAGATCTGTCGCCTTGCCCGTGTCAAATCTAATAAAAATTTTGACTTGTATAAGATCTAAAAAATGTAGGCTACATTTATTTTTCGTATTTATTAAACTATTATGATTGTTATTGTTGATCTTTTGAGGTTTCAAATTTATATGTCCGTCGAAACGCAAAAATAGTTAAGAAACTGAATTTGAACGTGTCAATTGTAATTTCTAGGAAAAATACTCTAACTACACAGTATATAAAATTAATAATCACCAAATACATCATTCAAGATTTCGAAACCAAGTGTTTCTAAGAAAATTTCGCATGGCAATACCACAAGCATTGGCCGAAATTTTTGGGTATAAAATTACACCGGATAATCTCCCCCGCAAACCACGAAACGGTATATTATGCAATCGATATTTTGAGAATAACGTACAATTTATGGCCCGTCCAATTTGGTAATTTCACCCACACATTACTCTTGGGCAAAAAGAGCCCACTTTTTATTTGCTTCAGATTATTTTTATTGTTGAATACTCCTTGGTCATCGAGTGTGCAATATTGATCTCATTAGTTAACGCTAAATTATGTAGCTTTATTTTGGATTACCGGATTGCTATTGGGGTCTAATGTTTATGAATAATTTTTTGTTAGCGATTACTGTAACGTCTTATATAATCGACTTAATAGCAACAATGTGGTTTTAAAGAACATTAACAGTGTTGCGTTATTTTTATAACTGAAAATTATATGATAGTTTTCCATTAGGTGTATACTATATACATATAACTTTCAGTGATATTTCCCTTCTGTTTGTTTAAGTTTTTGAGGTAAGATTAGTAATGCGTTTCTACGGTCTAGTGTTACTGGCTAGTTTTATTTATTTCATTTTAATTTTTAATTTACTGATATTAATATTTTAACATAACCTTATTAAGTCCATATGTCCGAGAGTCATTAGCTAACATTTTATAATAGTACTCAGTGATATTTGCCGATCGCACGATCGATCGATGGGTTAAATAAATAACTTTTTATCAAATAGATGTCAGAGAAAAGATTAGAGTTAATTTTAAGTATTTGCAAGAGAAAAAGTCGTGGTATATTTTTATATAAATATATGTATTATTTAGTATATAGGACGTACCTGACTTAAAAAGCTGTCCAAATCCTTGATGTCATATCCAAATTTTGGACGGCGCTTTTTTCTCCTATGCCGATGTCTGTGCTTCTTCCTCACATACTCTGTTTCATCACTGGAGTCCGAACACGAATACACACCGTTAAACTCATCACACGCACTCTTAAACCTACGATTTGTCCATTCACTTCTACCAACAACTCTATTATTTATTTCTTGATTATCTGTGAACACTATTCTATCGTTATTTTCCAATTTCTTGTCTATGTTTTCCTTAAGTACCCATGTCAGGGATATTTTGGATTTGTGTCTATGGGGCAGTGGGGTGGAGTGCCATAGACCCATGTCACCAATCTCCGTGTATTCCGCTTCGGAAAATTCACTGTTGTTCGTTATGTTGCAGTCAGCTAATAAGTCAATTACTTCTTGTACGGGAGGCGTCGGCAGTATCTGGTAACACATGAAAAAGTAAGCAAACAATATTTAAAGCAAGAACAACAAAACAAGACTTAAAAATAAAATTACCTCATTGTGAATATCATCATTTTGATTTTCGCGCACTTCATCATTCACGCTGTACGGGGGTGGAAGATCTTTCGGTGAAAATTCTATAACAGAAAAAAAATCTAAGAAACATTTAAAAACAACCAAGTAAGAAATAAAACAAAAAATAAACACTAGAAATAAATAACTAAACAACGCATAAAACTTTGATTTACTATTCAAGATATTCGCGAATAAAATATTAACACCAAAACCCACTATCACTAATAGCAATATTGTCATTAAACAACATCGTAAAAATTAAAAAACGTTCAGGAATTTTGCTGCTAATAAACGTGACCCATTAAAACGTATTTTTGAACGCAACACCATCGACAATATTAATGATTATGAGTATTATTACCATGTTCAACTGATCGGATTATTCGACATAAACAATTATAGAACAATGTGTGGTCGCTGCTCCTGAGCGAGCCACCTACCGCGGGCGTGTATCGCGACTATCTGAAACTCGAGAGTGGAAGTTGGAACTGAACATTTGATAACCCGAGTGGGGCTACAGCCTACGCTTACGTAGAACTTTTACACACAAAGACGCAACCAGACAAACATTTCGTAGCCTCAACGCAATCCCTAAGATTCTTTACAACTAGGTACATAAAAATAGAAAATCCATTCTTCTTGTAGGTATATAAAGTCGAAATAAGTTAGAACATACAAAAAGTTTTGTGTTAAATCACTAGAATATGAATTGTTTTAATATTGTCATAAGTTACCTCATAAATGTAATTTTAAATTTACAAAACGTATCTATCAGAAAGGATATAGGGTACTAGAAGATAAGAAACGAATTTATTACTGTTATTTATTTATCTGTATGATACGGGTGAAAAATTATACACCATAATTGAGCCACAGTAATGTCCTGTCCATTTACAGACTAAATAATTCCATTTTATCGCAGCATTACCATTTTATATATCTCGCCAGTGCCGGATTGATATAATCATTATTACATATTATAAAACAAAGTTGCTTTATTCTGTCTGTTCCAAGACCCTATGTACCTATGCTTAAATCTTAAAAACTATGCAACCGAGTGATTGATGTGAGTGATGAAGTGAGTGATTTAAGAGGAAGCTTATAGGTTTAATACATGATCAATTCGCGTATTACCGCGGGGTGCGACTAGTGTTACATGTTTTAAAGTTAACTAAGCAACCCATTTGCTTACGCCACCAAGGAGAATTTTTTATCTACTAATTTGTCAAAAATAGTCACATATTGGTAATATTTGGTTATTATTAATAGAATATATAGAATTCTCCTCTCACACGCATGGCCAAGCTGATTAACGAATGCAGTAGTGTGCTTGATTTGCACTTTGACTCCCTCTCGGATTTTATCGCCAAGGTTAGGGACCATTTTCAAAATTCTTAATATATATATTAGTAAAGAGGTAATGTTTGTGTGTTTGTTTAATTGTAAGGGCTAATCTCGGGAACCACTGAACCAATTTTAAAAAAATTCTTTCACTAAAAGAAAACCACATTGTTGTATGTCATA
>DWAJ01000414.1:0-33760 GCA_018238005.1 Eurema mandarina
TTAACTACTAACTTAGTGATATACGTGAAAATTATCACATATGTTACTCTTATAATCGATTATTATTCTTAGAGTATGCGACATTAAAAGAACGTGATGAGAATGCATTATACAGTTAGTGACGCTCTTTAAGTTTCAGTGACAAATCGTTATCCCAGATTCTATAGGTATTTGAAATGCAACAATTTTTAAAGTATTTAAGAGATTACTGGGCTAATGAGTCTTAACATCTTATGACTCAAAGTGGGTAGCGTCGAAGTAGTGCACCTGCCCGGAGCAAAGTTCTTGGTAGCACTACATTGGTAATGGGCTGGCGTTTCTCTTACCATCAGGAGGACGTCCAGCTCGTCTCACCACTTCATAGAATAAAAAAATAATAAAGTAAATATTTTTTTTTAATAATTTGCAAATACGTTTTTAATATCATTTTACAACGCATGCAAAATACTATTGAAAATAAAAAGAATTTAAAATGAATTTTAATTTGAAATTGATATTGATGTTACATTGGATGTAAATATTTAGTTCAAATATAGCTATACAATTTTAATTCAAATATGTCTCATATAAAGTTCAAGGTTGCGAAAAATGTACGCCGAAAAAGCTTTTTAAACATAAGATGATATAGATATACTATTCCTTGTTCCAGTTTTCAATAGTAAGGTATCGATTATATTATTTGTATAACAATGAGGAAACTGGTTTTAAATAATATTTAAAATCGGCGAGTCTATTCATATTGCACACCTACAACTTGCAGTTCTTATCTGTTTATATAATCTTATAATCGATTGTTCCTTTTGCTAAAATAAAACTCGTCAGTCGATGTTATCAGGAGTGTACTACTCCTTCTTTAAGTTGAAGCATTTTCTATTTCAAATGCTGGTTTTTTTATATAATATTGTGTTGGTAGTTATATATTATAACATCAAGATATTCCATTTTTTGTGGTCAGGCTCCAAATCATTTAACATGACTATATTTATTGCGTTCGGTTTTATTGACGTTTGCTGACGTCAAATAAAGTCACGCTTTGAATATTATATTATATTCTTCATTTGTCCGCACTGAGTGATTTTGTTGCGGATTGCCTGTCTGTTACTAAGTCCTTAGGATAAAAATAATCTGTATATTGAACATTTATTATAGAAAAAACATGAAACGTTGACGTGATCTTCATTTAAAAAATTTCATATACTTAAGCCAATTTCTAATTAAAATTACATAAGATCGTATATGTATAATTATTAAGGCTAATTCATTACCTATCTAGCTTGATTATTGGGTGATAAAGCATTTTTTTATATCTTATAATTAAAGTCAAAGAACGTTTAAAGCCTATGTAATTTAATTTACACTACGGTAAAGTACAGGGAAATTAACTTGAATTGCACTACGATTTCGCAATTTAAAATGACACATCTAAAATGACTATACTCGATGTTAGCTAGTAATTAATTATATTACCTATACTTTACAAACTATGGGTTATGATCTCTAAAGTTACGCAGACAAAATGCTGATTAATAAAATAATAAAATTATGACAATACTAGAATGACGCTTTGATGTGACAATGCTTCCACGAAACAGGTTAAAGGTAGAGATGTATTTAAAATAAATTATTATAATTGAATTATCTACAATTTTTTTAAATATGATTCATATCATATATAGGTACATATTTATTGATTCGGATTAATTCCACATAATTTACAATATATAATTTTAGATATGATATCCGTACTGTTTGTGCTTATTTTTGTTGTTGGTTAAGGTCAGTCCAGTTTGACGTAATTATTTAAATAAAAAATGCACGAGTATACTCTTAAATGCCTATAATATAGTATGTTAACTTAATTGGTTTAAGGTACAAACAATATCTAAATTATCAAATGTATATTTTAGCTAGAGCTTTTATGAGAAGCTCATATAATGAAAACAATATTAATTTGTAACAAAGATATATTAAACAATTATTATTGTTATTAGCTAAAATATATATATTTGTTTAATTTAAATATACCAATTTAATAACCACTCATAAATAATGTCTCGTTTATTTTAAGTTTGGATTACTGGCGCCGTTTTTTTTATGTGTTTGTATAGATGACACGGATTACCTTGCTCCGACTAAGCTCTCAGGGTGATTGGAAAAATACAGAGTTTGAGTGTGATTTATTGCTTAGCATGTAGTAGATACATACATACATGTTCTATGAGTAAAAACCTCCATGGTATTACGTCTTTGCCTGCATAAAAGATGAACCTTTTCTTAAAAACGATACAGGATTTTGAGTCATTTTTAGGTGATTGATATAATATTTACTTTTGTGACTTGATTTTTCTCAGAGTGAGCGCACACATGGGTACAACATGTATTTACTTAATCTATCCTAGTCATATAGGTTGTACAATGTACAGGTTTACTAGTAACAAAATGTACTTGGCTATAAGATTATTTCATTCGCACGTGTCATTATTGGACTTATTTATCTATAAGAATGAAGTCAAACTCGTAACAATAAATATTTATGTTTACGCGATGTATGCAACAATGTAAATCTATACTAATATATAAAGCTGAAGAGTTTGTTTGTTTGTTTGTTTGTTTGAACGCGCTAATATCAGGAACTACTGGTTCGAATGAAAAAAGTCTTTTTTTATTGAATAGACAATTTATCGAGGAAGGCTTTAGGCTACAGAAAATCACGCTGCGACTAATAGGAGCGAAGAAATAATACAAATCAACGGGGACGAAGTCGCGAGCAACAGCTAGTAAATAATAATTTTATTCGACGACCCTATAAATATCACATTTCACATTTATTTAAGTCCATTATACACGATTAACCATACGTTATGAAAAATATTGTCATATACGTAAACATTATACAAATTATATTAAAACTAAAACAACGAACGTCACTAGCTACTGCTTTTATATCAGCTATTGTCTTATAATTATATCCTATTAATATGTCATAAGGCATTTATAATTTATTTATTTAAATATTTAAAGGTCTCGTATTCGAAACTCTTTATTAATCATAAATCAATTAGCATACAATCGTTTAACCACGTCGACAAACTTGAAGGTACATTTACATCTGCGGATAATATGATAATTTGGTCCTGATTAGAATTTTAATTTTATAACTAAATAATGAAGCTATGCAACAAAAATTATGCTATTAAATTATACTTGGTTCGATTTGATTT
This sequence comes from Eurema mandarina, assembly GCA_018238005.1. Lineage (NCBI taxonomy): Eukaryota > Metazoa > Arthropoda > Insecta > Lepidoptera > Pieridae > Eurema > Eurema mandarina. Next base: position 3,222 of record DWAJ01000414.1, read on the forward strand.
ACTTTGATATTCTTTAATTAAAATTTTTAAAATGGTTTTACTACCACCAATACTAACACCTAAAGAAAAGAACAGCTATTTTATGACGTAGGTTGTTTAAAATACTATTTCTCGATTTTTCTTCGGATGTATGTAATTGTGTTACAATAAGTATGCAATATATGCCCACCGTCGATCGAACTACGCACCACTGAACAGTAATCACAAATTGTAATTACCAACCGTTATTTTACTATTTGTTCATAGTATGTCCGATATCATTACCTAATATTTTACACAAGAAATAAAGTAAATTTTATATTTTCGTACAAAACTATTTAAAAGGCAATCTTTATTTGGATATCGTATTTCCTTTCACGTTTGAATATGACGTCAAAGGAAATAAATACAAAATTCAGAAAACACGACAACACAAAATGCAATATTGTCGTGTTTACTGAATATTTGTATACAACAGTTTTTTTGTGTTCATTTTGGCATTCATTACTAGCAGTTAACACAATTACTAAAAAGTCTTATACCTATATACAGTAAGTAAGTAATCTCGAAATCCACTATCAATCAATAAATATTATATAACGAACAAACTTAGTTCTTCGTCCTTTCTAAATTTCAGAGAAATAAGATGTCTTGTTCATTTAAAGAAATCGATGTTTATAAGATTGAATTCTAAATACAATCGGATAAGAAATCATTCGCTTGCGAATATTACAAGGGCAATGGATAAACGAAAAATTTTAAACTATTAATAATTTAATAGTTTGATGTATTGCTTTTGCATACATAACCTTTTATTGTTAAAGATAAAATCGTCGTACCTACCGCATGATTGGTTTCCGGTAATGATCACTAACGCCTGTTTCTAGGAAGTACATAATACCTTCAGAGTTCTTTGTACAACTAATTATAATTAAAGGTAACTATAGAACATTACTGCTTGAACCTTGCTTCCAAGTTAGTTTGACATTATTTATTTAAGTTTTTAGACTGGCTGTTTCACTCGCGTAAATACCCATATAGGTTTTTCGATATTTTGGGTTAACATCTATTACACTTACATGTTGCTTTCTATTTAATTATTCACGATGTCTTAAAACCTATGTCAAAAATTTAAAAAATCCGTCTATAAAATATTCATTCCGAATACATAGATAAACAAATTTTAAAGTATAGTTTCTATTTCTAGTTCAACAGCCCTACATACTAAAATGTAAATTATATTGAATATAAAGCGTAGTTTAATATAGAGCAGTATTTTCTAGTCTCAGTGTAAATTACCATAAGAATTTTAAAATATATAAATACGTGTTTGCGTGATAGCGTAATATTCATAGTTTGTTTCGAAATAATCAAAGGAACCTCTGTTTTAGAGAATATCGAAATATCTCTATAAAGATATCTAAATATCTATATGTTATATATGAGAACGTGTCTGTTATATGACTAGGTATTAACGGCATATTTTTAATGGCAATATTTTTATTAATATCACTGTGATATTAAGACAACCAATTTCCGTGAGAAATAACTTAGTTCCACATTATCATCAGTAGGATTTTAAATAAATTATTATTTAAAGACGTATTTCTTTTTTATTCTTAAAAAATCAGCCGCTTGGGTTCTCATTTACATAGAATATACACGTCTTATCTTTTACCAAAGGAACGCTTGCGGTAAACGGCTATGTTGTAAGAACCTGTTTAACCTATTTCAAAATAGATGGCGAGACAAAAGCGGTTTTAACATGTTTTGTTCAAATACTGTCAAGTTAACTAAAAACACGACTTTTGAGGTGATTAATTAATCATTGAGATATTTTTAATTTTATTTTTACAAACTCAAAAGTCCAAATTAAAATCTTCTTTGAATAACAATATTTTTAATTAAATTAATACCTGTATAATTTTGACGGTAAATATATTCTTCAGTTTCAATTTAATATTTGTAGGAATGTTTATAGGATCAATATATTATGTACTTGTTTATTCATTTTATTATAATTGTATGAGTTAATTTTTTATAAATAAGTATTTAATTATTTCGGTTGTTTTAACTTTAATTTTCCGCAATCCACTATGACACTATGATATTAATCTGTTGTTTGCACACGCTTATGTAAGTGATATGAAATTAACATAACTAGGTACATATAGTTTAACAAATCCGATTTCCAATAAGTATCAAAAATAATTTGATACTTCAATAACATGCTCTAATCGGAATGTTGCAATCAACCTTCACAACTTTACCAGTGCCCTTTATGTTAAAATGTATTTGATGTTTGAAAAGGGACAAGGACTACAACAGTGCAGCCTTTTTCAATATAAACTTGTCAATACGGCTATTTATTAATATTAAATATTATAATTGACACGCTTAGTAACAATTCCTCATGTGCCGTGTATGTGTGTACTACGTACTGAATACATATAACGTATTTACATTATTTACAATTTATTTTGTTTTGTTGACTTCACAAAAATTTATTAACCATAATATTTTGAACAAAAACTTGAGTCTGTTTTCATAAATTTGAAAAAATATTTTTGCTGTATAAAACTAATATTATTTTGAGGTATTTCTTTTACACCACGAAAATAAAATCTTTATTCGAAACAAATTTAGTCTTTATGATTCTGTTCATTTTTATAATACGATTATAGACTTTATCCTGTATTGATTGAGTAATTACATTCAACCAATAGGATATTTATTGAAATGCATGCTGTTGCCAATTGAAATAAATTTCCGAGTCCGTCTACTTAATTCACTGTACAGTCGCACAAAAGTATTATGTATATTTTTAATAACAAATCGTTTTAATACTTAAATCAATACTAATATTATAAATGTGAAAGTAACTCTGTCTGTCTGTCTGTCTTTCCATCACGCCAAAACTTCTGAACCGATTAAAACGAAATTGGGTACACAGATGGTCTAGAACCTGTGATAAAACATAGGCTACTTTTTAACTGGAAAAAAGGGTTTATAAGGAGGGACTTTATATGAAAGTCCACGCGGACCGAGTCGCGAGCAACGGCTAGTATTCATACATATGTTTCGTTAGAGGAGGACAAAATAATCATCATTAGTCAATTTCAAAATACAGAGTTTTCCTGTTACATTTCCCTGTATTTTGAAAGTCACTAATGATATCATTGTTTGTACACTTGTAACGAAACTTATAGTATATTTTAGTATTATAATAATGATTAGTGGGCAACAGTAACGAACTCATTACATAAACACGTAAAATATTGTGAAATGATGAATGTATTAGGACTATATTTTTATACTCGGTTGTACATCATTTACAAGGAAAACGTAATGATTGTACTACTTACATTTTCACTTTTCAATCATATATAATGTATTGTTATATTAATTTAATTTGAATAACCTTATCATAAATGTGTTACTAGCAAAGGATTTTTAATGATAGATACTTTATTATTTAGATGGTCTGGTCGTGATCATTGAAAAATCAGCAGAACCGTAAATACGGTTTCAATACTATGATAAGATAAAAATGTATGTCAAAGAGATGATTCTAAAGCTATATTTACTATATCTATATTTTATTGTCTTATTTAAATGCATTTATTTTTGTAGGTAGAACGTTCTTGTTCATTTTTATATCATTTTGTATTACACTTGGATAAACGATTATAAATATTAAAATGAAGATATAGGTTTCTCCACATGATGTCAGTGTGTCTGAATAATTAGTGTTTGCTTAGAAGTAGAGGCACGAGATCATCACAATCACAATTATTCGTACATTAGCATAACATATTATAAGGTGCTTCCATCCTTCACTCATCCCCATATAATATCCTAATACCTACATAAATGTTCAAGCAAATACGTAATAACGACGAACAGGTAATGTATAAACTACTAATATATAAACAAATAATAATAAACACTTACCGAACCACATCTTCTGAAGTGAAAGTGTCGTGATAGTGCATGTTATATCCTTGAACTCTAATTTCACAGAACTTCTCGGAATCAGCGGTACTATGTTGTTATTGCAATGTGTTACGCACGGGTCCTCCGCGACGCCGGGCGTCATTGTTCACACGGTTTTATTACACTATTACTAAATAAATATTCACAATAAACGTCTGCTATATTATTCGCATCACGCAAATTATTTTCTTAGTAAAATGGATGCAACGCTATCAGCTGTGACTCATTTGGCGCGACGCAAGTACTGAATTAGCTTCACGCATGCGCGGTCAATGTTTACGATTCTCTTTCAGCCGATAGGTCTGTTAGCCGAGCTGTCTCTGTACTGAATGACTATATTCAGACGTTATCGGGAATGTTTAAGTAGGAATCTTCTGGGCCGTGTAACCTCGGCCTATGATACAGTTCAGTATGAAGATTTCGATTCTCTAACCTGTAAACAAAGGAAGTGTCATGTAAACATTCATCATTATCATTTTATGATATCAATTAGTTGGTCGTATGTCATTATAAACTAATAAACTTAGTATTAAAGCTTGTAAATGATATAGTAAAATTATGATTTTTGTTAGGAAGAAATCATCTCAAGGTTGATTTTGGCTGCTAATACTACTTATTCGTTTTGATAAGGCATTGTATTTCCTAAATCATGATAAATGCACATTCTTATCAAACGTCCCGGTAACACAAAACAATAACATTGCTGATACCAATATTATTATCTAATCAATGTAATAATTAACCTTGGTCAATTCAATCTTTTGAATACAATTTAGCATATTTTCTAATACTTCGATAATGTTTGACCTGTGGTAATTGTGAAATTTTCAACGAGGTTGCATAAATATATCGATATACCTCTTTTCGTAACCAAAAACCGCGTGTCGTACAAAATTTTAGTAAATATTTGCTATGTGACCGCGCAACCTATTTGCAATAACTGTACATACAAAAATTGTATTGCAAAATATCTGTATGTGTATTAAAAATTGCAATCGAACATCAAAAATATGACGTCTATGTGATTTATATGTTTAACATTACCAAAGGTTAAATTTATGTATTTTTGTTTAGAATTAATATAATGTCTGTCTATTTCTCTACAAAATTGTACACTCTCTACAAACTCTACAAATACTCTACTAATCTTACAATGTCTCTAAGTATGTAATTGTATTTTTAGGTCACATCTTTCAAGTTGAATATGACCCACTTTTCAGTGATTGAATTGAAATTCAGCACAAGTATGACGATGCAATATTAAAAGTTAGTTAGACTTTGCTAATTACTAGGTAAAATTGAACCAGATAGAAAGACATGTACGAATTCTAATGACTTACTAAATTTCTATCTACATCGGGAGTTACAACTCAAGTACAACAATTGGTAAATCAAATACGTTTAAACTTTCAAGTGAAGGGGTCGTTAGGTTTATGACCCGGTTTTTAAAGCAACAAGTTTTACTGCTATAGGGCTACGTTTCATGTTAGATCATTATACTGCATGCCTGTTTTACTTGTGTGACATTTAATAAGTTTACGACTTGCGGTTTGTATGCAGTTTTACAGCAATAACCTAAATTTTGAAGCTTATGCTAGCAACAAGCACAAGTTAGCTTTGCTGTATATAGAAGGAATTTCATATAGCCCTGCGCTCTCCATTATGATTTTTGGTCAATTTAAGAATATAATATTGTTTTAATTTTTAGTTGTTTTTTTTTATTGAGAAGGAGTTTATTAAACATCTAGGTTATAACTTATAAGTGTATATATAAGCGATTCTAATGGGTACGTGTAACATAAATAAAATAATTTTATATTGAACATTGTTTCCCATTGTTTTGCATGCTGATGATGGAGAACCGGATTCTATATTTATAAAATAATTGATAATGATGTTTGTAAATGTTCAATTAGTATTTTAATTTACTTATATTTCTTGCTTATGAATATGAAATATAGTATGTTCCATAATACTTAATTTTGTTGAATATAGAAATCATAAGAAATATACTGACTACACTTATAACTTGCAGTGCATCATTTTATACAAATAAAGTAAATAATAATCGATACTACGTTCTTTCTTAATTTTATTTTTATATATGTAACACAATAAAAAATATCCTATAAATATTTAAATAGTGAAGGCATAGATAATTATTCGCGGTTGAAACTGCAGGATATTGTTGGTATTCAATAAAATTGATTACAATTACTACATAAGAGCTGTCTCAGCTCGCGAAATGAATGAGCTTTACTTGGACGCGCAATTACAATAACTCATATGAGTAACATGTATTTGTACCTACAAGATTAAAAACATCTGACGTCGCACTTGACCCATTTTTTACTCGTAATCGATGTTTTGGTCGAGTCGCGATGTTTCGCACAGTTTTGACCCTTTGACTCCTTTAAAATTTACAAGAAAACGTATTACTTTAAGTCGAGCGTTGTACACATTTTAAATTATTTATATAAGAGTAGTTAATGTTAATTGAGTATGCGTAATCTATCTTATACGAAAAAAGCTTATCCCAAAGATTATTATCATTCCTACCTTATTTAATATTTACGAGGAAGTAGTGTCGTGTTCCTTGATCGTATTAGGGGCTTGGTAGGTACTTCCTATCGCAATAGATATAATAATGATAATTTTTATCGTAATATTAAACCGTTAATAAATGTTATTTATGACATATTTTTTTCTATAGTTTAAGCTATATTTTATGCAATGAATTTAATTTAATATTTAATTAATTTTAATGAATATTGCATGCATATTTTTTGTATAAAAAATAACGATTTCGTTACGTAAGTGAGTTGTTTTACCTTTATGTTACATAACATTTTCCCATGATTAATTATATAGCTCCTAATTACATTTATAATGTGTTTTAAATAAATAAATTGAAGTAAACTTGAAAAAATTAAATTAGCTTTTATTGTTGGATGCTTAAGTATTTTAATGACTTTTATCATCATTAGGAAGTGGATGTACCACAAGATTACTTTATAGAAGTTTGATAATACTTCTTTAGAATGACGCTGCGGCCGGTTTGTCTGTCCGTCCGCTATGTCTTTTATTTTGTGAAGGTGTTAAATATCAAATAAGAAATAACATTACTGCTGAAGTATTTGGTCTCCTTTATTGTGAGACAGAAAGTTTACACTTTACAGCATAGAATTTATTATTTTTGCCGTATATTTGCAAATTTTAAAACTACCGTGCAATGTGTCAAGCCTAAAATATTTTTAATATTATACGATATAACTAGATTTTGTCAGGATGTCTGTATTGAATGGATGGTTTTGTTACACTATCTCTATACCTAGTACATATTACAATTTGCACTTTAGTTGTTTTTACGTAAAATTCATATTCTGATTTACTGATTCTGAAAATAAAATCCTGAATTGACAAAGGGCTTTTATTTTGGAATAAAAACTGCACAGGTTCACAGCAATTTCAGTATGATTTGAGTTTATACAAAACGAAAATTCGGTTCGTTCAAAAATACGTATATATATATAATATATTATAGTTATTATACTTGTATAATATTATATTGAAAAGGTATTACTATAAGGTGATTGTGGAAACCGTAATAAGGTTATATATAACTTTTTAAAGTTATCTTTCATTTTTAATCATCCGAAATAATGCATAATTTTGAAATATTGTATAAACAGTCTAGGGATCAAACTTTAGAAGATATTACTCTGCATAGAAAAGCGAGTTATATAGAGGCCTTTAAATAAAACATAAGATGTGCCCCAGCCATCCACACAACAGAATATAAGAACAATATCAAATGTAAATAATCTCATAAAAATTTAAATTTGTTATGTCACTATTACCGGTCTTTGGCGTTCACGAAAGTTACTCAATCACAAAACCTTGTCCCAAAATTATTTTTAAAGAAAATATTATATTGTATAATTATATACAATGTATTTGCGATAGATTCCTACATTAGTCTTATGATTGTTAATTATGATTGTGAAAAACAAAAAAAAAAACATTCAATAATCATATTTAATCATATTTTTACCAAAAATAATAACATTTTTTCCTATTGAAAGAAAAATCTCTCTAGATAAATAACAATGTTTAAAAAAAGAATATTACCGTATAATTCAATCCGGGAAGGAAGATAACTTTCACGTTATCGAAAGGCAACACGAAAACGCGCGTATGCGCAGGTAAGCGCGGCAAAATGACCAAGAGTACGGTACGTCCTTCTCTCTTGCAATAACGTGCACAACTAACTAAGATTTCCAACTTAGGCTGCCTATAGCCGATTGTAATTTGTAAACCTGATGCTGGCTATGCGTGTGTTGTTCATTTAAATTTTGTATACGTTAAAAGCTTTCTTATTTCTTATATGCTTTGATCTTAAAATCGAGTATACTCCATCGCTTATAACTTATTATACTACAAATGTTCTGATGCGCTTTCGCGCCTCCAATACTTGTTTGATTTGTATGAAAGTTAGCACAGTACTGGCAAAGTCTAGATTTTTTTTTAAATACACTGTACTCCAGGTAACTAAAACGTTATGTCATATTATTTGCTATAACTTGTTCTTTATAATATTAGCTAATGTGAAGTTATATAGGCCTAGTAAGCCTAATTAAGGGTACACGGTCGAAACTTTACCCGGGAACACGAAATTACAAAGAAAAAAGAAAGAGAATTAAGGAGAAGAAATGTGCTTATTTTGAACCCAAACCCACCAAAATCTGTTAATTTATTAACATAGGCTATACCAAAGTATGACTCGTGTCATCTTTCCATTCTGTGTAGAGCACAATTTCAATTTCTAAACCCATTGCTCTACATTCAGTTTAATGACCTTCCTAGTTTCTGCCTTGCAAAAACTGCGCTTGGTCTATTTTTACAACCTAAATTTGGCACTTAGCGTTGCATTGCTACCATGTATTATCGGTATAAGACACACTTAGCTTTAAAATTAAATATTTTTAATACACACTACGGTATTTGTTTAAACTAGAGTGGAAAATTACTTTTTGGTGATTTAATAAAATAATTATGTATTGTATTCTTCTAGAACTCTGATAATTATTTTTGTTTCTAAGATTTAATTGAATATCTGTTTTTCGTTGTGTTTTTTGAAGGAATGTTTGATCGTATTTCAATCTGTCTATAGTCTTTGTAAGGAGCTTTTAGTACAAGTAAGCATATGTGTATATTTAAAAATTATAAATTAACAAACAAAATATTTTCTGACAAAAACCGGGTTCGCCTTAATATCTTTCGGATGCCGTCATTAGAATATGGGATCTCTGACCATTAAAAAACTGATGATCCTTTTTTTGTTGGATCTAATCGGTTTATAAGCGACAAAGAGAAACACTCTAAGATTCCTTATGAATACAATATTTTATACTACTATATTACGAGAAATTCATATGCTTTAATATTTGATTAAAATTAATTTCTATTTAATATCTAAATTTTGCAATACCCGAAAGCACCTTTGGATGCTTTTATTGTTTGTTTTCACGATATATACGCAAAATATAAAAAAATAGAATCATTATAATAGAAACAGCCGTTCTCATGTCGCTAGCCCGCCTTTGTTTTGTGTATTTATTAGATTAATGAATATGTAGACCATTTGAATAAACATGTTACAATTTGTTAAAATTGAGTTAAAAAATATTTATAAAGAAAAATAATTATATAGGAGTGATACATAAAGTACATTTAATTCGAAATAGTCACGTGTATGTAATGAATTTTTATACTTACTGCATTAGGAATTATTAAACTTTTTGTATCCGTCGTAATATAACGCGCTTTGAAACTTTTTATAAGAAAATTAAATCAACAATTATAATAATTAACTCATTCTCTAAGGATTTCTTAACTTTTGGTTCCAAATTACAATTGTCATTTGTCAATTTGAGACACGAATGGTTTAGATTCGGATGTTCGTTCCTTTTTCAAATTTCAACGCATTTATTATTTCTCTATAAAACATCGATGTGGCCAGTACCATTCATAATATCTTTGCTTTTTACAAATAGGAGTACAGATAAAATAATAGTATGCTATTATGTAAATATTTATTTTTAGTTTATTATTAATTTATTATTCTAAGGGCACGTTAATATAACGCAAAAAAATGTAACCTTGAATATTTACGATAACTGTTTACTGATATGGTAAAACGTCACAACATAATGACATTGACCCATGACTGATAAAAATGAACACCATTCTAAACCAAATGATTCATATCTAGTTATAACTTCCATTTCCGCTAAAATATTCCATCATTTTGAATTTTCGGTGTTAATATAATATGTTTTGTTGGAGGTCGGAGTTCAAATCAGTTTAATTCATGCTATTATTATTTTACCTTTAAAACATTTTTCTTGTATTTAACTAAGCACTTAGTAATGAAAAACTAGTTTTCTGAATTTCGCCACTATATTCCAATTTTATTATCATAATATCACGTCGTCCGTTTTTATTATTAGTATTCTGCCTGTGATGCAAGATGCATTATTCTTATATCTGTGTATTTATAGCGAAATAGTTGTAAATGTTCCAAGAAACATATTATAACTATTTATATATGATACCTGTGTATTATGTCTATCGCTATTGAAAAACCTAACTATCGTAAGTAATAATTATAAATGCACAAGGGGTGTTGCCATAGTCATGTGTTCCAAAGACAATAGACATTTGACGTAAAAGCCGCGTCATTTTCTTTTAACGCGGGTTTTCCAAATATTCGTCTGTTTTATTATCTGTATTATTAACTTTGTTGCATTCAACTGAACTATGAATAATATGAACGCGAATAATTGTTCGAAATTATCTAAGACTGCATAATTTGTCTTATTATGAAAACCGTCATATTACATATTCATACCGCTCTTATTAAAGCGAAAAATGCTAGTTGATTTATATTTTTAATTATTTTTTTTTTTCATTTGATTATGACCTATTATTAGTGTAAATAAATTTTGAAATACTTTACTAACTTTTTAAAGGGTAGTTTATAAATTATATCTGATTCAGCCAGAAGTGATTTAGACATGATTGTCATATTCATAATAGATTTGTAAATCTCTTTTTAAATCACATTAATACGATTACACAATTGAAAACGTATAGGCAAGTGGTCAATGTGGTTTATAAATAATTGCAGTTTCTCCAGTCGGATCCGGGAGGTCTAAAATTCTAACGTTTCAAGGTAGTAAAATTATATTTTCGATCTGATACCGATGATACAATCAGTTTTTAAAGTTAAAGAACCTTCCGTATTTTTCCGATGACAATGCCATTTGACATAGGTATATCTAATAACATATTTGGGAAGCGATATTGAAATACCTTAAATACATTGATAAAAACAAAACATACATATGTATTTATTTCCTAGTTCCTACTATTGATTACGCACCGAGATAGCAACTGAGCGGTTTTTGTCCTACTCATTGTCAATTTAATCATTGTATATTAATAGCCTCGTAGATAAAAATATGTTACTTCAGTCCAATAACTTTTAAATAAAATATATCTCTTCTTTGGAACTAACTTGTAGTTTAAGTTTTAATTTTTAATATTTACAAACAGTTGGAATTCCACTCCAGTACTATTTCGCTTAGAAAACTTTTATTTTTTATTTTTTGTATCAGTTTTTATATTAATAACTAGCTGTTGCCCGCGACTCCGTCCGCGTTTACTTTCATAAAAAAATTATTCCCGTGGAAACTGGATAAAAAGTATCCTATGTCCTTCTCCTGGTTCTAAACTACATCCCCACCAATTTTTAGCCAAATCAGTTGAGCCGTTATCGAGTTATAAATGGTGTAACTAACACGACTTTCTTTTATATATATAGATAATAATAATGATTTTGATCAGGTTTCGTTTTATCTAAAAAAATATGCACCAAGGATAGAGAAATGAATGGTGACTAACCCCGCTCCGTGGTATTACATATTGTGTTCTTTTTGACCCTGTAGTTTCTCTAGGATAAGAAGTGTCAATCAAAGGACAAATAATGCTTAATTTTAGCCAAAATAATTGAGTAAATATTTCGTAAAAAAGTAAAAAGTATCAAACCATAACATCTACCATTACTTTTGTATTTATAGTTTAAAAAAGGATTAAATTTATTTCAAAGAATTTTTTTCTTGTAAAGCATACAAAATAATTATATTATGTTCTCAGACAATATAACTATTGCCTATTTGTAAATATAATTGTATGTAAATATCCGGTTCACTTATCAGTTTTATATTAAGGCAAATAACATATGAATAACCTACTATCCGATAATTATAAGAATTCTAGAAAATGTAATTACGTTGTGATTTCTTATTAGGTTTGGTATATATTACAACAAATGTAAATATCCGACAATAGTTTCGTAAAGTATACTATAAAACCCACACACACATTTCGATAAATAGAATAATAGAATTAAGCCACCACATTAAATAACTTTATTCTACAACGATCTATTCTTATTGGAAAAACACGTTTTAATGTCCATATAACAGCCTGAAAATTGTCTTGAAATCCTTCTTAATATGATATTATGATTAATATTAACAATATTCAACGTCTTTAAACGAACAGTCAGATATGGTACTACATAATTTACTAAAAGCGTAGCATACATACTATTACTAAATGGTTCTTTAGTCATGTGGTAACAAATTATATCGCATATCCTTTTTAATATACATAAAATGTCGAACTATTTACGTAAAAATGCAATCTTCAGCGATAAGATATACAATGGATAATAACTTTAATACCTCTTAATTAGAATGTATTGTTTCATTGTTTTTTTAAAGAAAGATTATTATTTCATCACGTGTTAAAAAGAATCGAGTGAAACAATATAATGCATTTTCATGTGATAAAGGATATTTCCGTGTAATTTTTAAACAGACTTTATTTTAACCCTTTGGGGCTGGTGTTCCTCTGAATTACGTTTTAATCAACATTTTTTATTTAAGAAAAAATTAGTAAGCAGGAATGGCAAATATTGGCCGCGTTAGTGTCTGCAAAGGTCTATAACCCGTATTGCATGTGGTAAATCCGAACTTATATGTAAGCCTGTTTAGAACGTCAATAGACCTTTATCAGAACAACTTTTATCAAAAAAATTATTTCAATTGAAATTTATACTTAAACTGTATATGTGCGATATAAGAAATATTCTCTATAGAAATCAAAAATTTCTTTAACCTATATAAATATATATCTAAGTACCCACAAAATGTATCTACAACAGAAACGGGATCGATTTTCTGAGCTTAAACAATATTTTTTTACGGTTCTGGAAGTGTCAATGCCTTTTTGACTCGAATCTACATGGTTTTCGCACCTTGTGAATGTAGTGTTGATATGCAAATGAATGCATTAATATCGGTATGTTAATAATATACTGTTATTTGTTTAATTGTTTGAAAATGAAGTCTCACGTTATATTAAAAATTATACAATAATTAAGCATTGTATTTAATATATAATATTAAGTGTATTTTTTATTTTGTTTCACATCTTTATTTTTGTTTAAATTGAAGTATGTATAACAAGTCGTTCATTAATTTAGTGATGGAATTTTTGAGCAATTTTTTTTATTTTAATGTTCATTTTTAATTTAACCGTATAATAACTATATTGTAGACTATGATTTTAATACACTCTTTGCTTAAATATATCTGTTAAAAATATATATTTTTTGTTACAAGCATGTATCAAGCAACCAATCTATACTAATATTATAAAGAAGTAAAGTTTGTGTGTTTGTTAAATTGTAAGGGGTAATCTCGGGATCCACTTAACTGATTTTAAATTAAATGCTTTCACCAATAGAAAGCCACATTATTGCAGGCTATATAAAAAAAGAATTGTTAACATTATGCCCAACGAAGTGGGCACGGGTCAGCTAGTATCTATTATACTGGTTTTAAGAAAATATATTTTTCACAGGTCATAGCTAGTATTATAATAGTAATAAACAGAAAGACAAAGTGACACTTTTTGCGAGCCTGCATGATTTGTCAATAATTATAAAAAAGGTGTACACGTAAATATGTAGGCACTAAAGATTTTATTTAATACTAGCTGTCGCCTGCGACTTCGTCCGCGTTTCCGTAGTTTTTCGTAAAAAAATTGACTGTTCGATGTTAGCTTTTTAATTAGGATTGACTGAGTGTGTTACAAAACTTTAGTTTCAGTAGACAAATATAATCAGAAAGCTTCGAACTACTCAGCTATCGGGAGTTACACGTATTATTGTGAGGCAACCATAAACGATACGATACGAAACGATACGAAACCATAAAAGATAGACATATATTGTGGAGGTATATTTTTTACATAATTTTAAGGAGAACATTTTCGTCATAAATGTTTTTTATGTAGCTTTAACCATTAAGGTTGTACATGCGACGGAAGCTCAAAAAATGGAGTAACTTCTCCCGTGTTCTCAACATTTTCATTCACTGCTCTGTTCCTTTTGATTGTAGCGTGATGAAAAGTATACTATAACCTGCTCGGGAGTATGAAGAATGATTGTACCAAGTTTCGTTAAAATCCGTCCGTCAAAAAGTTTTTGTTTCTATAACGGTTATACAAACAGACAGACAGACAGACAGACAAAAATTTTACTAATTGATGATTAATGTACAGAATTGACCTCTCTACAGATTTATTATAAGTATAGATAGATTGTTACAGCAATACGATGTCTTATGAAGTCGGTGTGTTTGTATAAAAACTAAAGTCTTAACACTAACTAGTAACCTATGCGTTTAAAACATCTTTACGAAGAATACGTAATTCAATTAAAACTTAGCGAAATGTTTCCTTAACTCATAAATTTAATTGTGACCTTTTTAATTTTACGAGAGCCAAATGTCGCTTCCTGAACGCAACGGTGACATTGTTGGCAATACAAATAATAATTGATGCTAATTGTTACAATTAATGTTTTCACGTCGGAAACCCCTGCCCTACATTATCCTACATAGCAATCATTCCGTTTCGACAGTTTACCCTAATATGAAGTGTGTTTTATTTTAATCAAATAGAAAAGTGTTAGGAAAATGAAGATTTTATATCTAGTTTTATTTATTTGCTTAACGATTAAAGGTAAGTTCATTAGGAAGTAACAAATGTCATGAAGATTCGTTGTTTAAAATATAGTACCTAAACATAAAAATTTATGACATATATGGTTAAAAAAATAATACGGAGGTTCTCCATTCGAATGTATTTTTATGCTAGTAAGATTCTTACTCTGAAATTTTTTCTGTGTGATCTAATATACCCGATGACTTATCTATGTTCTATCAAAAAATTCTAGCCTTAAATCTTCATAACCTAAAAGTGCGGACTGCTGAATATTGATGTAATATTAATTCAAGATAATACTTCCTAACCATAATTATACTAACAAAAGCTATTACAATGCATTACGACATTACAGTTAACGGATTCAAAACGGTTCATAAGGGATTCAACACTATATCGGTCGAGCCTGTTGAATACGGCCCAGGTAAAAAATATTACAATGCAGGAGTTCGTAAAACGATAATTTGCAAAGGCAGTGATAAAAACCAAAAGGTTGGTATTTGATGTTATGTTATGCAATCACTTTACTTTCCGTATTTTTTGTTAACGTTAAAAAACGCTGTTTTCTATTCTTTTATTACTATATTTAAGGCTTCTTCTGCATTTATAGTCGGATTATCTTGTTAGAGTGAGATCGGAAGAGCGTGCTACTACAAGTTAGGTGTTTATTTTTTCTGACGACGGTTCTCTCGGTCTACATCGCTGCGCTTTTATTCCTAGAGATGACCAAAAAACAGCAACATTCTCAGTTCTACTATCGAGTATAGACTTACTGTATAAAAAAACTATGATTACCGAAATTTTGTCTTTCCTTAATGTGTTTTTAATGCTGACCTCTACAACTTTCATAGATAGAATGGGTGGATCCATCAGGCGAAACCGTGTCTCGCGTGGCGACTAACCGAGTGTTTGTTCAAGAGTATTTTATTCCTGCCTATAAGTCTCGTATACCAGCCGCAGTTCTTACTTTCACAAATGTATTAGCTGACGATAGCGGAGTATGGGAGTGTCTTGCAGGAGGGAAGAAGAGGGAGGTATCTCTTTGCATTATCGGTAAGAAAACTCATTTAATAGTCGTCGTTTTTGATAAGTTATGTAATAATAAGTACATGGCGAGCATCATATTGAAAAATATGAAATATAATAAGTATTCGTTACTGTATTTAATTATATTTGTAAGAAGTAATGTCTACTATACATTGTAATATAGTTACATTGGTCTGAATGTACTGTTTTGTAACCTGAATGACCTATATAAGTACAAGACTTTTCTATATACCTAACAGATCTTTTGTACAATTTCATAAACGGCTGTGGTGGCGGTAAGAAGATAATTATTATCTGTTAGTGACCTATATCCATTTCTCGTTTAGATCCAGCGGAATTTGTCGATACTCCAACTGAAGTAACAATGGATCTAGGAAGGTCTATTACACTCACATGTCAAGCTCGGGGAGAGCCGGAACCTAGACTAGTGTGGTACAGGAATGGAGAAATTATAGGTAAAGAAAGTATAGTGTTTACATCAAAATATCCGATTAACTTTGTCGTTGGTTAAGGGTAAATTATGGTACCTACATAATATACGGAAATTATCAACGTAACCCACTTTTATATGTATAGCAGGCTACAAGATTAATCCAGTATAATTTTACAATTAATGGAAGTGATGTCATGTCATATAAAAATGACTCGTTACATTTATTTTTAAATAATTACTCATGTTATATAAAAGTACTATTTATTGTGTTTTTTAATGTTTTAATATACAGTATGATAATTACTATATTTATTTACAGATGATACAATAACTTCTAAATATGCACTAACTACTAAGTATAACAGTCAAGGTCTTGAAGGGCTATTAACTGTAAGATCTCTTGAAAGAGATGACAGCGGTGTGTACACGTGTGAAGCGTTACAGAATAGTCCACATGATGAAGATTGCAGCGCCACTAAATCTCTCAATATTACTTTAAATATTAACTGTAAGAAACTTTTATTTTTTTAATACTGGCCACATTGGTCGTAAAAAAATGTACGAAACTGGGTAAGTTCTATAATATTAGTGTATAAGTATTGCACCATAGATGCTAGCCTATAATAGGCTCGTACTAACGCAAACATCGATAAAAAGTTATAAATTTGTCGGGTTCATACAATATTATCTATAAATATGTATTTTTTTTATATTCAAAGTAAAAGAGTTTGAAAGGTGTATAAAAACAATAAAAATAAAATATCTTTTACATCGCGCCATCTATCATTACAATTTTGGACTATTTCATACTTTTAAAATGTTATGTTTGAACTAGTTCTAATTATTGCCGCTAGATGTCACTAAAATATAAAAGTTTTGATACGGAAACTGATAAGTAATGAAAACTTATTTGTTTGTTTATAATATTCGCTTGTAACTCTTAAAATTAACGAGTAATTACTCGTTGCAATTTATAGCATCCATGGCCACCAAATATGAATAACTTGAAACATCTACTAGACGTGAATAAATTTAATGTACGTTGTTTATTCAAAGTGAAAGCTATCTAATTTTACGATACTTATAGTACTCCTTTTAAATTAGGATTTTTATAGTATTAAATAAACTTTTTTTCTAGACGGTCCTGTCTTCATCGGTGGGAATGACACGAGTGTATTGTTCGTCAAAGAAAATGAAAAGTATGTACCTATTTATTTATTTATATCTATCATTTATATAAGTATATCATTAAATTTAAATGAGAAAGGAAGTTCTTCCTTCCCTTAATATCTATTAGTAAAATAGGTTTTATACAGTATCAGTTTTGTTAATACATATTACATAGCATACTTTTGACTACATATTATTAAGCGAAACATTTTTCGACTTTATTACGTCATTATTTGATTTTTCATTTTTTATCTTTTTGTTGCAGTATTGAATTAGTATGTTCTGCTGTCGCGTTTCCAGCAACTACCTACAGATGGTTTAAAGAAATAGCGGAGGTTTTGACAGAAATACCCCAAAGTATGATGAAGGTTGACGACGATGGAATTAGGTCTTCTATTACACTGAAAGGGAATAATTCTTTGTATGGCCAAAGATACAAATGCAGAGCTACGAACCAATACGGCTCAGTTAGTAAGGATTTTGCAATACAAAGGCTTGAAAGACCTCAAGCACCTGTTGAGGTAACAAAAATAATTTTGTTCGAATTATTTACGGAATTACCAAGCAAAAGTTGCAATTTTATTATTGTTTTTTTTTGTTTTAGATCGTCATAAATAATTCCTCTTCTAACTCAATACAACTTACTTTGGTATGGGAGGATGAGGCATTTTTTCAAGTAACTGGTGAGTATTACCGGTTGGTGCAGTGGTATCATAACTGCCTTCTTGGTCAAGAGTTGTGGGTTCCTTGTTTCAAAAATGTATTTGTAATTTATATATCTAGTGCCCACGATTAGCCCAATTCAGGACTAGTTAGCGTTGCGTTAAATGAAGCGTTCTGGAATATTTTTTTTTAGATATTTGTATGCCTTTACTAGAAGCAATTTATAGGGCAATTAGTTTTAATGTTTCATATCTATGTGTATTTTTATTTCAGGTTTGATTATCCAATACCTAGAAACACCGAGCAATAAAAGAAGAGGTTCTTTAGATTGGAAAAAAGCAAATGAAGTCGAATTAAATTTAGATGATTTCGATTCTGTAGAGAGTGAAGTAGGAGGTATAAACATTAGATTTATTTTTAGTTTCACTGCTATTTAAATTGAATCAAGTATTGAGATTTACGTGTAAATGATAATTAATAATCTTTACAACTTCATTCAACGTAATATCGATAAGAAAATATATTTATAAAGTATCTCAGTCTTTTGTAAACTTTAAAAATCCCAAATTTTCTTATACTTAATAAGTTGGTGTGATCAAACATGTGATGAAATTTCTTTAAAAAGATTTTCAAAGATTAACAAATATTATTAATTTGTGCTATTTTGTCTAACCTTCAGGTACTGTAACGGTGTCTGAATTGAACGAAGAAACTACATATTGGCTGCGAGTTCGTTCTACAAATGACGCTGGCTGGTCTTCTTGGTCTTCTCCGATCAAAGCACAGACTGATATAGAACCAGATGTGGAAGAAACTTCAGAAGAAACCCCCGTTAAAATGTCTTCAGTAAGCCACGACTCCGAAGCACGATTCTATGGCCTTTTATTTGCAGGAGGAGTTTTAGTTGTCGCTTTCGGTTCAATGTTCGTTGTAAGAGTCGTTTAAATGTTGTTATTAATTTATTTACCTAACATAAACATAAAAGAAACAAATTTCAAAAAGAAACAAATTCAATTCTTAATAAAAATAATCGTTTAACTAATAGTGTATCATTCAATAGAATAGTAAAAGTAAAACAATTTGTAGCTCCCAATTTAATATCTGTGCGTTGTTATCAAATTACCTTTTCAAATAAAGCACATTAAACTTAAAACAAAAAAGGGCTTGAACATGAAAATTTTTCGTAACTCGTACAATTAGGTCTAAAAGTTTATATTTCGTAAATGACCTTAATAATAATTGGAACGAATAAAAACAATCATTTTAATAAACCACCTTTATTTGAGGCATCCTGTGTAACATTTTGCAACGAACAATGTTATATTAATTCGGTGACAAATTAAACGAAGGCTACAGGACAATGGAAATGACAAAGCTAGTAATTTATTTACATAAAGATAGATCACAACATTTCCTAACACTACTATAAATCATATGAAATGGTTGTTACTTATATTCCATAAATGGCATAGTTTTATCAAACAGTGCTTCGCAAGCATTTCATATTAAGTAAATATCCATTAGCATTATAATATTATTGTATCTAAAAGTTTCACAAGGAAAGAACAGGGAAAATACGTAGATTATAGGAAAGTCAGTCTTCCTGTGTATACAGTAAATATAATTGAAATACCTACCAATAAGGTAAGAGAAATTGACGGACATTTGGCTTAAATATCATCGAACTTCAGTGGTAATTTCATCAAATATTTTATAACTTCAAACAATTTTATATAGACCTTTATAATTTCGAACGTTAAACATAAATCTTTGGTATAAAAACAAACTTATATTCTAGATGGACCGAAACGAGAAATATATAGGGAGTATGATTTCTAAACATCTTCATTCTTATGATCTATATGAAGAACGCCGATTTTTGCAGCTTAGCCAAATATTTCTTAAATATCTAAAATAAATAAATTACAATATGCAAAACGTACAACTCTTAAAAAACTATGTACACAGCAAAAAAACTAGAAAGCATCTAAATTGTCTCTTTGATATTTTTTATTGTATTTCATACAATTCGTATTTTTCTTGATTATAATGTACCGAACTTTGTTAGGTAGTAACTAGTATTATTTAGCATCTTCTAGAAAAACAAAGAGAAATATCTATTTTTAGAAGAGAATTAAGGTACCTACTGCAGCTATAGTAAAGCTTATTGTCTTTTACGTGATAATCAGTATTTAAAGTAGAGACTCCATAGTCGCAAATAAGTAAATGTCTTTGTTAAGAAACAGTTTAAATATTTATTCCGAAATTTTTTATATTCTATTTGGACGTTACATTATTTGGAAATATTGTGTCAAAAAATGATATTAATTTAAAATGTTAAATGATTAATTATTCATAAATAAATCAGGCAAGTTCTTTGTAAACTGATTAGTTATGATGTTGTTATAGTTTTGTAAACGTACTAACGGTTTTTTTTTGTGTAAGCAACGTATTACACACATATACCCTATAAAAGCATTATTTTTAAAACACTCAATAACGGTCATATGTATTATTAACAATACAATTATTTTCTTAGGACCGCACTGTATTATACAAAATTATTATCATGTCTCGCCTGTTAATTTATGAAATAAAAGAAACACGCTGACTTTTTAAAATAGAAAGTAATCTTATTCTAATGATCTAACATTATATTTTTGATTCCAATAATTGCAGTCGAAATAGAGCTTAAGTTACAATACGTTATCGTGATAATGTCGGCAAAAATTTTGTTTAACATGAACAATTAGTTACATCAATGAACACTCATACATCGCAGTACAGGTGATAGATAAAATTAAATACACTCTATTTAGCTAAACTATGACTGAAATCACTTTACTTAATAAGAATGGAAGTGAGAACTAAAAGAAGGTAATAACAAAAGAGTCTCTATTAGTTAGTTAAGACGTGTAAAGAGTATAATATCAAGATAAGCAGATAGGATATTGTGAGGCGACTTCCCAGGTCTGTGGTGGGGTTGGGGGTCAGGACAACCCAGTCGGAGAAACCTGCGGCGTTGCGCGTTCGCACCCTGACGTGGTACGTCGTGCCGTTCAGGAGAGGTCCCAACACGAATAGCGTGTCTGAAAATTTAATACGAAAACTCATCTTACATGTAACAAAGCTACAGCAAAGGTTTTTGGAAGTTTTTATTATAAAAGTAAGCTTTATTAAAACTATTTAAGTGTAATAAAAGTGAAAGTGGAGTCGTTATTTTTCTTGGAGGTGTTCAAAACCGACTGAATATATTTAGCCCTTAATAAAGGCACCATTAGATGCTAAGGAAACCCCCTAGCATCTACTCTAAATCTATACATTTACTTACTATTAGAATTCTTAATATCCATCACATATTCGGTAGCGGCATCCCAGTCCGCTAAAAATCCTTCTTGCTCTGCCACCATCTCAAAGGTGTAACCTGAAATTTGTAAATTATAATTACTTATTAAACATTAATATTGTATCAAGTTGATGTGGAACTCTCTTGTTTATACTGTCTTTCTTAAGAATAAAAAAAAACAATAACATTCTTACCAAGAACTGTAAGGTTAGTTGGATCCTCAGACATGTCTTCTTCAGTAGTCGCCATGTTGCACGTTGAGCAAGTGACGTTGAATGTTAGTTCAGTATATCCAGTACCCGCTAATTGTACCTGTAAGACATTTCTTTCGTAATTTCAACGGAACAAAATCGGACTATGATACACCATTATAATAGGCATCAATTAGCTGACCTCGCGATATATTCTAATATAATTCTGCGGTAATGGCGTCGCGCGCGAAGTATTAAGCCATTGTCCACATCCAATCGGTATTACGTATCAATTACAATTAATGAGGTCCTCAAAGGATAATTGTGTTAAAAAATTTGTGAAGAAGAAAACTCATTTTGTTTTAAACCCTATCATATATAATTTGCTTAAAAAGCCTTTTAAGTGGAAAATGGATCATGTGTTATACTTATGTCGAAATTTAACGGACCCCATAGTGAAGCTATTGTCCGTCTTACTGCAGCGGGTTGAGGTCTACGAAATTTATATATTATATAAGGATGATGAGATCAATAGATTTATTAATGAATACTTACAAAGTCAGGAGGATTTGGTTTATTTCCAAGAGAAACATGGTATATGATGGACACATGACCTTTGCTATTATTGGCCGAACATTTGTATTCCCCCAAAGCACTTTCATCAAATGTCCTTAAAACATAAACTGAGCTGTTGCCTTCTTCTGGAGTTAATACCTGGAAATATAATTTAGGTAAATTTTATTTATAAAAAACGTTTTATATTATATAATATAGATCAATGTCGACGATAGATTGAAACTGAAAAATACAAAGAAATATTAATTAATTTGCTGAAATATATGTCTCCTATTCTCTGAATTATTTGTAATATTATATGTTTATTTTTCGTTGAAAATGTAACAAAAGTAAGCTCAATTGAATAGCGATCTTTTGTGTGTTTCGCATGAATGGATATCATAGTTTTATTTTTTATACCTAAATATTTGGATTATGTTTCCGATCGTACGAAATTCATATTTTATCCGTTATGGTGGACTTTTGAGGCTCATCAAAAAATATAAAGTTCTGATTTTAAAATTATTTTTTAAGTATTAAAATATTGCTACCGTTTCAGAATCTTGCAACTCCTCATCATAACCATTTTGACGTCTGTACCAGCGGAATGTAGGCGGAGGGTTTGCTATGACGCTACACGTAATGTTCTTACTGAAAACAAAACATATTAACTCATTGTAAGAATACAAAATTCACTCTCATTATCATACAAATTTATGCAGTGATTTAATTATTTACGAAAAATCGCTTTAAAAGGATCATAAGCTCAATTAAGCTTTTTATTATGATAATGTTGCTCACGTTTCGTTCATAATAGCATAAACCTCTTCCGTCTTGTATTTCGAGTAGGATACTTCGTTGTTTTCATCCACTAGAAATGGCTTGTCTGAAATAACAAAAGCCCCTGTTATTAATTTTCTTTTGCATGTTTGTCGTTCATTAATTTTGAGCCTCAGCCAAAACGAAATGTAAGAATAATTAAAACTCAGAAAATGTTCTTTGAAAGTGACAATAACTTATAAATTAATACTCTTAATTTGAAATTATTACATTGTTCAATATTGTTGAAATTCATATTAGATATTTTGTTTTTAATGACTTTAAAGAAGCTTATATTTTCATGAAAATTATCGTCACATTAACTTTCATAATAATTTACATACTTTTGAGTATTTACTGAGTAGTTAAAGAACTAAATAGTAATCGAATATTTTGTAAAAATCAAATATTTTTGATTGAAAATACTTACGATTGACAATTAGTTGAACTCTTTTGTCAGAGAAATGCGATAATTTCTTTTGTGTTACTCTGCACACGTATTCATTTGTGTCACGATGCGTAAGGCTCTTGATTTCGAGCTGATAATTGTCTCCTTTTGGTTTTAATATGTACTTTTTGTGGTCATCTGAAATTTTTTGAATTATAAAACTATTATATTTTAATGTTATATGGCCGATTTTGATTCCATTTGAAATGACAAAGGAAAATGGAATTATGTATAAATGAAACAAGAAAACCTTTCAGGCACTATCGTTAGATTTTATGATTTAAAGCCGTTTCCTGCGCTTTTACGCCCGTTAAGCCGGATTTGCTTTTTATTCAATTCTTTTCGGACCTCTTACCAATATATTAATTATTAATTTTGAAAAATCAGATGTAAGATAAGCTCCCAAACTCACCAACCTTTTTGTAATATGTAGTAATAAATATTAATTATTAATAAAACGATAATATGAGTAATATGATGATAAAATAACTTACTTGTGATTGGATCGTTTTCAATATACCACTGGACATGGGGAGGGGGCTGACCTTTGGCAACACAGTCTAATTTTACAGATTTCCCTTCCTCTCCCTCGACTGTTTCGTATTTGTTTGAGATAATTGCTTTAACTAAAACAACGTGGAATGTTTTACTTTATAATGAAGACAGGGTGAAAGGGAATCAAAAGAAAGAGATGGATGGAGGTTTATGACAGCGTTTTCCAATTACAGAGCATAGTGCGATATTTCTATCAATGTCAAATTTATGAAAAACATTTTTTAATTTTTTGTCACTGCAGATATAATTGCACGCATCTAGCCAAAGCACCACTAAGTACTTTTGAAAGTGCTCGATGTATGAATAAAGAAAGATGTCGATGTAATATTCAACGTATTATAGCACTAGAGCGCATTATGCCGCATAATGCGCTCTAGTGCTATAATTGGAAAACGCTGTGAGTCTCTTATAGATTTAACAAGCTATTTGATTTTATGCGTGACACAAGACAGTCAACGCGTACTTAAATAGATTTAAAGTTAAAAATATGACGCTTATATTCAAGGGTATAAAACTTCGCCACTCGTTATATTTATTTAATAATAACTCCAATAAGACTTCGAAGAAAGTTTTGGAATATTAATTAGTTCTCTTTAGAAATAATTTGAACGCAAATTTATCAAATGACTGTTATAATTTGTATATGGAATAAGGGATGAAATACTTTAGAAACGTGACATAAATTGAGCAAAGTAATTATATTCGTGTTTTCCAAATTACAGAAGTCTGAACATTTGTTTAATTTTAACTTTACTAGTGTCATTCTTCGCGACGTAAATTTTCTTTTAACTTTTTATGAGTAGAATTTTCATTACATTTATCTCAAATTTCTTTTGTCTTTGTAAGAGAAATCTCAATAGTAATATGACTTGTCTATAGTACTTACCACCGACAGTTATTTCAATAGTCTCGTTTAAAGGCCCAGCTTTGCACGTCCAATTGCCGCTATCCTCAATCATGGCGTCTTGTATAATGAGAGCCACCAGGCTACTGGTCAGCGAATCATTCTTTGACCTCTCGACATAAACCCTAGTGTTTTTTGAAGACCTTCCCTCTACGATCGTGTCTTTTGGAGACACCCATTCTATCATCTGTGTATAATCAATAATCATATCATCAACATCAAATATATCATCTGCGTTTAAATAAAATATAAAAAAATGATTATGAAACGTATGTATTTCAACCGTTCCTTTAGAAAAAAGCAACCTGATTTTTCAACGATATAAGGCTAGAAGTAAATCGCGAAAACAAAATAGTTTTATTTTGTTTTGCTTTTTAATAATACCCACTATGTAAGCATACCTACTTGCAACATTTAATATCTTCCATAATTAGGGTCAACACCCCACATGATGAGTACATTTAAATAATAAAAATATATATAAATATATACAACAATACCTCGGGTAAATTACGTCCTTTACAATAAATCGCTCTTTTGACGCCCACGTTGTATACTGAAGATCTGGCCATAACGTGAAGATATGGTTCACCATCGTCCGGACCGGTCGATAAAACTGAAAAGAAACACACAATATCATTATAAATAGATAATACTCAAGAAAACAAGAAATACCGAATTTAATGATAGGTTAGAAGAATCTTTCATTTATTCGTATAAAAAGATTTTTTCATTAACAAGAGTAGTTTTATTTCCGTAAAAATACATACAACGAACATTGTGTATGCTTAACTAGTTTTGTATTATGAGCGTAAATGCCTCACATTTCTGTCACACAATGCTTTTATATGGAAAATTAAATTTCCTCTGTACAGATGCAAAGCCAGAATTAAATGGAAATTTTCATTTTTTCTTGAGCTATGAAATGTGTCAAATATATTATTTGCACCAAGAGGGTTTTTATTCGTCTAGAGAAATTTTATTTTGGGCGATTCTTGTATGTTTAAAATATTGTACTAAAACTAGTACCTCCGTGTAATATACAACTATGCGATATTAATAGATGAAGGCATTAGGCATTTATATTTATTTCCGAGAGTCATTAAAGTACAAACTTATTAAACGAAAAATAATTAAACCTGCCTCAAAAAGTGTTTATGTTAAATTATTAAAAAAATACGTTCGATCAGTTAAAGCCGAACTGTCAATTTATTTGGCGCTTTTAACAGAAATTTCAAAATTGCGTGTCAGGTATAATAATACAGCGCTTTTAATTTATATTCATACCACATTCCGGTGGTTCGAATTTGTGCAATTTTCGAGTTTACTGCTTGTTAACGAATATATCAAAAATATTTTCACGTACCAACGTAATCAGGCACACAGCAAACACAATTTAGTAAATATTTATTTTAAAATGGATTGATCTTTTTGGGTATAACTTAAATTGTAGTTTTCAAAAGGACGTTGTACTATATTATAAGGCCTAGTTGACAAATTGATTTATGAATGATTAAATAGTCTATTCCGAAAAAATCTATAATATTATGTATCTACATTTTATTTTATTTATTTCATTATTTTCACCGCCTTTTAATCTACTGATTTCCTTGCGACCAGTTACTGGTAGAGTTCACTTCTAACAAGAATTGTTTTTGTTGTTTCTTTTTTGGAGTATAATAAGTTTATTTAATATTATAACAACATACTTCTACAATCGGGTATTGATATTGATAATGGTGTTTAGTAAGACAAACACTTCTTACCCATAATCACATACTATTTGGCCTCTGCAGTGCCAGCATGTGGTGTAAATGACCCTATAAAAGACGTTAAGCGCCATTTAATGTAAAAATTGGTATGCTCGGCCGACCTCGGAAGATTTTATATTATGAATTGAGCAGGAAGATATTGAATATTATATGGCTGTTCTGGCGAAATTGCAGTAGCCGAGATTTAAGTGATACTTTATTACTCCTGTTGCCTATAATTTTTCTAAAACCTTTCCATTCAGGTAAGATATCAAGCTAAAATAATAGTGTATTTAGTATGTTAATACTAAAATATATAATATAACTTTTCCAGGTACTAACGCATAACGTAAAACTGCTGTGTAGTTCACTTTACGTTGTATAATTTAATTACATTTTTCGATATTAACAAAATAATAAAGTAGTTCAGGAGTTCTAAACATCAACCCCTTATGCGTAACAATTTTTTTCTCTTTATTATGTTACCATAAACATCTCTTTCAATAACATCAGAACTTTATACTTAATAATACCCTATACAACGAATAAATAAACCAAATTAATTATATTATACTCATTATCGAACATCCCCAATGACCGGTGAATTCTTCAACATTATAGCATTTACTGCTTCCAAATTGATTATACAAAGAATGTTTAACAGGGGTGGTCGGAGCGTTGAAATTTGTTTAAACTTGTTTCAGTGTGGAACGAACAAATGGCTGTGGTTACCGTGCACGAAATTGAGTAAGCCCGGTATACTTCATGCATGCTCTACTCTATTGAATGCTATAGTAAAACACGTTTTTGGCGTTTCCACTTCTGTAAACTGGTATCGGGAAATTGCTATGACGCTACAACGGGCTTCATGGGTATGTTAGTTAAGTTTTTTTTGTTAGAAACAAAAATATTTTGTAAAATCCTTTTTTAACGAAAAATAAAAACGTATAGTACTTAACGTAAACGTAAGTTGATCTATATTTAATTTTATGTTAAAACAATTGCTTTTATAGTATGGTTTTTCACTCAAAATATATCTCTAATTTTAATGATTGATATCTGAAAATTAATAGATAAAAAGGTACTTGTTGAATGGCAAAGTGTCTGAAACATTTCATCGACAACTTTAATCCCTTATAAATTCATACTGAGAAAAATGAAATATTCAAAGTGTGTTTCAAATCATATTCCATGCTTTCAAGTTTAATCAAAAATAGGTGTATGTAAAAGCTGAAAGCGCCGTAAAACAAACGTGTCTATATGAATATTTTCTTACGAGAAGCTACGAACTAAATCTTCTCTTTGATAGACATCGTATAGGTACTTGGAAAAATACTACGATAAAGAAAGTCACTTACAATGTACATAGCTTTATATATTGAAATGTGCTTTAAGGATATAGCTATATACAGGTTTGGATATGACTTAAGATTAGTCAACAAGCCAAGAACTTAAGTTATAAATAAAAGTGCAAAAAATTCTCAAACAGGTATCAAATGTTTCGTAAATGAAATATTCCATATTTCATTCGTATGACAAATGTAAGTGCTTTAGATGTTGTTATAAATAAGATTGAACAGAACATTAAACTCAATCTTTAAGCGTAGAACATCCATCATTTCGGAAATTATTGATATTTTTGCTGAATACTGATCCAATGATAGATGGTCTCCATTAAGTAGCTCGGTTTCTTGTTTATTTTGAATAAGTATTAGGTAACTGACGCAATTATCGCTTAAGGTGCGAAGTAATACCCGTCACGATGATTAATAACCTTTAACACCTGCAAGGCCGTCGTCAATTTAGTGCGATTGGCTTTAATTACCTAGCTGTTAATAATTTATTTATTTATTTTATTTATTTTAATTCTTTGTTTCATAAGAATACACTGTTAAATAGACAGTCTTAATCTATCAGCTTTATCACTAGTATGTGATTTCTTCCAGGCAACCATTGGAAATAATTAAAACAGTACAGAAATAGGAATAAAGCGGGTGGCGAATAATAATATACGTAACAGGAATATTATTCTATTCACCTTCAAAAATACGTCAATATGAAGTCCTATTATCAAATGATAACTCATTATGTTATCAATTACGCACCTAAGGTTTAAACCTTTAAGAGTAGGTTTCTATATTATAATGTCAAGTCGACTAAGTATACAATTTTATTAGTATACATACGAGTAGGTTATATAAACGATTTAATAATGACAGTACGCGCGCATCAGCGTCTACCTACGTTTACTTAAGTTATGAATATAGTTAAGTAACGAGCGGCACTTAGTATGAAATTTCATAAAATACACGTCACTCCCATATGCCTGCATTGAATAAATAAAGCAGTATTTTGCACACTCACTTTACCATGTTCATCAATGTCGTGAGCAAAAGAGCGTCTGAAAACCTTACGAGTAATATGACGAATTTAAGGAATCTTTAGACAAGTTTTGTTAAGCTCTTGAGTAAGGTATGCATCGTATGTATGTGTTAAAAGCCATTATAATAGATAATTACGATGTCAATGTCAATTATATCTTTATTCTACTAATAGTACTTGTTGTAGCGGTGGTAAATGATAGTTTTTTAAAACCATGACATTTCAAAAGCGTTACTCTATGTGGATACTTGGGTAGTTTCTACAAAGAAAAACTGGCAAAAAACTGATCGTTGCTCTTTTCCAATAAGAAGATTCAAATAGTCATTAATGAACATAACAGTTATACATATCCATGCATGTTTAAAAATAAACATTTAATTACTTAACATTTAATCTGTCTTTTCTTTTGATAATAAAAATGTATTAAATTGGCATATTTTGGGAGAATACGTCTTTATTAGTTCTGAACAAAAATTCGGTGGATTTAATTTAATGTACTTAACTTTTAGGGCTTAGAATATGTGCCAGACTTTACGTACATTATTTGATTGGCACACTGCTTAATAAGGCAGTATTTACTTTAACAGCCAAATGAATTCGTTGCCAAGAAATGCCACCGTTTCACCCACATCGTGAAACGATAAAGGTTGTTTGAAATATAATTCATCGTGCAGAGCATAATTTGTCTTACATTGATATAGGTAAATATTATTTCCGCTTTGACTGTAACGTAAATGTATTCGTTCTATACGTAATATTCGAGCGAAAATTTGGTAAGTTCATCTACACACGTAAACATTAGTGTATATTTCCATATATTATATGAGATATGTTATATCTACTTACAAAGTTACAATTGATATGAGGGAATTAATTTTAAACATTTCCATTCATTTGTAGCATCAGTTAGTTGCTTAAATCCTTAGCAATATTTTATACTAGCTGCTGCCCGCGACTCCGTCCGCGTGGACTTTCATATAAACTTTGACCCTTCCCCCCCTTATAACCCTTTTTTCGAGTTAAAAAGTAGCCTATGTTTTATATCAGGCTCTGGACCATCTGTGTACCAAATGAATTTCATTACAATCGGTTCCGCGGTTTGGCCGTGAAAGCGTAAAATTATAAAAAGTTACAACCACCTTCCCCCTTTATAACCCC
>DWAJ01000415.1:0-33746 GCA_018238005.1 Eurema mandarina
TCCAAGCTAAGCCGAAGCTTGTGTTATGGCAACTAGATAACGGAATAAATTACATATACATTACTTTTCTTTTGTAAATACATACATACAATACATAGCAACACCCAGACCCCAGAAAAATACAAATATAAATTACAAATATATTTTTCCGGTGTGGGAATCGAACCCACGACCCTTCGCGCAGAAGGCAGGTGTATTACCTACTGCGCCAAGAGGTCGTCATAATATATATATAAGTATAGATGAACATATATATAATATATATATATAATATATAAGTATAGATGAACTGTTATTTATTTATTTTAAAGGATCTTTTAATTGGTCGTCGTGCATATATTGTTCATAAATTATACTAACTGATGAAACTGCAACTTATCTTATGTTTGAGAAATAAAATCGCTTTAACGGTTGCTATATTATACTGTAATTTTTACTTGGTTGTCTTTATACCATAAATGTATGTTTCAAATAATGATTAAAATCCAAATTAATAATTCTGAAATTTTAGTTAAGTAATAATATATCACTATTTCAACAACAGTTTAATCAATTTAATTACAGCCGGAGGCTTTGAAACTGCGACAGTATTTCCAAATGACAATTACAATTAATGTACGTGAAATTAATTCATTGTTAAAACAATAAATTCGATTATTGCTTTGTACATTATTTCCTTGTAATACTATTACTTCGCAAAATGCTATGTTACTATTTGTAGCCTAGTTGAATAAAGATATAGACTTTGACTTTGAATTATTTATTACTCTATCTTAGTTACTTCCCTTTAAATGCGTTAGACCGTAAGCATAAAATTATTTTTTGTATATTTTTTTAGTTGATGCCTAAAGCAAATTATAGTGACAAACAAAAAAATTATCCCAGGTACACCTACGAAGATGCTCACCTATTTTACATCTTCACAATAATAAGTATTGATAACGAATATATTATTAATTTTCTTTTAGAATAACATATCATAAATAACCTTTAAATAATGTTCTCAAGAAAAGTAAGTGTATAACTGCTCAAATGTCAAATCTTTTCTAGTAAAACATTTCAGGAACAAATTGTATTCTTTACTTTATATTTATATAATTTTAGATCACATATTAGATATTAATTATTAATGTTAATACCAGAAAGAACCATTGGAGTTAAGTTGACAACGTTTTATGTAACCATTAAATATCGCTTAAAATATAAAATTTAGTTTTATCTAATTCCAAGGAATAGCAAGGATACTTTTTAAACGTACCTAAGACATTTTATTTGCCCATTCATAACTGTTTTCTTTTATTATTATCCACTTCCAATTTATTAAGATGTTACCTATAACCTTTTATTGAATTTAATACAAGAAATAACTATCGGCGAACAGTAAACAAGCCAATATGAAACAATTATAGTCTGAAATATAAACTGAAGTCTCATCTCGTTGCGCCCGGGGCGCGAATCGAGAAACGGTTAAGTCGCCTGTATTTCAGCTGACGTAAGTTAACTTTGTTTTAACTCGCTACTATTGGTCTGGGAATCTATTTTATTTTACTTAAGTAAAGATTTTTTGTTAAGTCACATTTGACTATCACTACATAGTATAAAACAAAAGCGATTTTATGTTACACATTCGTCTTTAAGTGACGTAGTCTAGAAATTGACTTTAAAACACGGACGCGAGCTGTATTTTTTTTTATTAAAAAACATTTCAATAACACTTTTTAATTAGATTAAATATTAGACTGTCAATATGTTTCAGAACTTGCGGACACAGAAAATGTCGATACGTATTATATTCAGTCTGAAGTTTGCCAATTCTTGGTACCTGTGAATTGAAGTCGAACGCTTTTTACGAGGTACCAAAATATTCTTATGGGAATTTAATTTGTCTTAAAAGTCCGATCATAAAACCGGATTAAAAGCTTCTAAACGGTAATGCCATACTCACTTAGCCTTAAAAATCTCAAAACATATTCAGTATGCATGAAAATTTAATAATATTAAATTCTTCAGTCTAGTTAATCTGGTAGTGGCAACAAAGCCAGATGCGAAACATGCATTATGTATAGCATTTTATAACGGGCTTCAGAAAATGCAATTTGAAACAAAGTATCAAGTTTAATGCGATTTCAGATTAAAAATAGCGGGAACATTGAAGTGATAGTATGCGGAATGATTTACTGCCCTTTTGAATCATACATTATTTATTTAGAAGATTTACGGACGGTAGCACCTTTGAGATGTATGGAAAAAATAATTGTATATGTCTTTGGTAATGTAGAAGAAAATTCTCATTGGAAAAAGTAACTTGATTATTTTATAGGCATAGATACATATTAATTTTTAATCTACCTAAGATTGTGTGTAATTAAAGTCTGTATTGAGTGTAATTATTATAGTCTATGCTAAGTGCCTGTTTTATGAGACACATCTGATGATGATGAGCGTTGGGGACAAAACATAATTGTTTTAAAATACTGTAACGTTTCAGCATATGAGATAACGTAACCTGACTTTTATGGCATTTTGTAAAAAGGAGTTAAGTCTTACAAGCAAAAGAGATATGAAATTAATATTTTAATAACGCTTCACTTAAAATACTCATTTTTTAAACACACAGCTACTTGGAATAAAATATTTTATTCTTCTTAAAACAGAATACGAAATACTAATCAGTTGTTTTGTAAACAATTACAAAACAACAAAGGAAAAAACGCTAATTAAAAAATAATCCCTATTATTTTTAATTGCTCACGTTAATAACTGTAATAATAATTAAAGTTCAGAGGGATGCTTTATTGCGTCTTAAATTTAAATCGGCTACTGTAATCCGTCAGACAGAAACGGGACTCAGGTGTACCGTTAGTGAACTTTAAAAGGATATTATTTTCTAGTGACTTCTAAATTCTGTGGTACAGTCGCCCACATAAGTAAGTCCATATACTAGTAATGAAAATTGTTGTGCCCCGTATTGTTTAAAATAACTTAAACATGATTAAATATATTAAAACAATGAAATTGGTCGTCGTCGTGATTTGAAAATTTCGTATAACATGATAATGAAGTCCTCTAGTCATGACACTTATAGAAATATTGGTATCACAATCTAAAATAAATCATCTGTACATTTAAACGTTCTATAATTTAAAGTGTCGTGGTAAGAAGACAAGATAATCCATATAACCTGGTTGCCTGGTAGAAATAACTATTAGTGATAAGGTATTACTAATACTACTTAGATTTGCATGTAAGCTTTTAATATTTATATTTCTTTGTGTTTTATTGTACATGTAATGAAGAATAAATAAATAAATAAATAATTAGAAGGTAATTATCAAAATACAAGTAACACCTATTAAACATTTCGGTATAAATATGTTTCAAATTCTGGCAATACTGAACTGTCATCAACCACAATTTATTTGTATTATTTTTCTAACATTATACGTCATTATAGCTAAGCAATCATCTCTTAGAGTCTTAAGTATTATACTTAAACATATGACTTCTACAGACAAACATCATTAGGTATATTATTATTTAATTGTGTACAGAGAACATATTATATTAACATTATGTAGCTACTTACTGGTAATGAAGTGGTTACGTAAAGCACTGCTTCCGGGTTTAGTTCAATGGGGTAATTGGACCCAATTCCATAGTAATTTAATGAATAGTATAATATACTTACCGTTTACTATTGTACGTTGAGTTGTGCTCGTATGAAAGCAAATATATACTTTTATTTTATAAACATTAGATCAACTTGTTTTCATACCATTAAAGGTCAAATAACAACATTATTAAACCAATAATGCCTTTTTCTTATATAGGTATATAATTCATGTTCAACTAAGAATGAAACGAATTACAAATAAAATGCAATTCCATCAAGAAAAAAACAAAACAAAGTAAGTATATTTTACATCTATTATAATAAAACAAAGACGGGTTTGTTACAACACTTATAACTCGAGATCGGCTAGACCAATTTTCATGGTGTTTGGTTCGTTGGATTTGTCCCCGCAGAATACATCTTTTAAAAAATGAAAACTATATAGGCAGGGAGGGGGGGTAAAAGTTGAGTCCATGAAACGTCCACGCGGACGGAGTCGCGGGCAACAGCTAGTAACGTATAAGTAATAAAATTTCGTTAATTAATAAGCAATGAAGCCTTTAAGTAATTTGATGCAAACCTCGCCTCGGGGAGATTCGTCAGTAAACCGACCCAATTTGAGGTTAACTCATTACATTACAAACTTAAACAAGATGGCGTCAATTATCGTATTGTGTATATGTTTTCGTAATCATCATTACATAGTATAAAACAAAGTCGCTTTCTTCTGTCCGTGTCTATGTATGCTTAAATCTTTAAAATTACGCAACCGATTTCCACGCCCTTTTTTATCAGATACAGTGAATCAAGAGGTTTATGTGCATAAACGCCAATGATATTACGGTTAATTTTATTATAATATTATTGATAAACGCGGGTAAAATCACGGGGCACGGGGCGCTAGTAAGTAATAAAAGTTAATAAAAATCATTTTTAGAACTTAGGAGTGGAAATAAATAATCGAAATGTATGTTACCTACTTACGTAGAACTACCTAATACATGGAATACATCGAATAGAATATTAGAATTGTAATAATCTTAATTTTGGAACGAGCAAAATGTTTTCATTTCTAAAATATGTTTTAATTTTTAATATAAAAATAAAAAAACTTACCCTTAATTTTTTCTCAGAGCACTGCCGTATTTAAATCACAAACACATTTAAATCACAAACAAAATAAAACTTAAACGGTTTTACAATAAAATCGAATTTACAAACTATTATTGAAATAAGAAAATTAAATTAAGCTGAGCTACGATACCAACAACAATTTTCACAATTTATGAAAAAAATCTTAGCTTCGCCGCCATTTCGAATGCTATTTAAAAAAAATACTTTTTTTTCAGTTTCACCAATTAGGTTGCCAGTGACTGCCAGTATCGTGATCCTTTTACTTTTTTTTTAAATCTGAAGCTGTGCGATTGGATATTTGAATATCTCTCAGTGTTGTCATAAATATAAATTACACATATGTTATTTAATCTGGCCATAGCATATTACTCAAAGTATCGTATTACTATGTAAACATTTTAACGGTATTACCACATTAGAAATCCTTTAATGTTACGGTAATGTAATTGTAGCCTGGGGCTAACTATTTGATGTTACCATGAAGGATCGAGTTTGCATATTTGAGTTAGACTTTTAATTACGTAAGAGTGTTTTAGAACGATATTTGTTCTCTATTGGTCGTTTTTGGTTTTAAATACTCACGTGTATTCGTATATGAAATACAATATTAATAAAATTGATGTAATTTGTTTAAATCGTGAATTTGTGATGCTTTTAGGGCAAGCTCTCGATGCATTTAACTGGTGGTGAAAATTATTATACAAGTAACAACAATGAAAATGTCACGAAATGGGTAAGCGTGTTTTTGTGATTATAGATCATCTGTACACTGTTATCTTTGAGTGCCTTAACTTCGGATTATTAATTTACTATTACTGAAATAATAAGTATAGATTATATTTAGTAAATAGTACCTATCTGAGAAAAGTCTCCTAGTTATGGCTTGGAAAAACACAGACAGTCATCGATGAAAGTTCCTAATAAAAGGTATAAAATGATAGCATTCGGAGACAAATGAGTGCCATCCATCGACACCCGAATGAAAGCTTAATGCGCATCGCATTTGCACATGCGATTCAATTTGGCCGCGGATATAGGAAATGACGTCAGAATAAAATTCTACTACCAAAAATATCTTCGACTTCGTAACAATTATCTTTAAAACTGTTGTTTGATTGATGATGAAAATCGAAAAACTGAAAGTTAGTGTTTAAAATAATTATAGACCGTGTCTGATTTTTATGTTTTATATTTCTTATTAGATATATTTTTGTGATGTTTCCTTAAAATCTTAAGCTAAAATCCATTAAGTAGTTTCGTGTGAAAAGGTTACAAAATCATATATCTATACTAATAGTATAAAGAAGTAAAGTTTGTGTGTTTGTTAAATTGTAAGGGGTAATCTCGTGTAAATGAACCGATTTAAAAAAATCTTTCATCAATAGAAAGCCACATTATTGATGAGTGTCTTATGCTATATAAAAATGAAGTGGGCGCGGGTCAGCTAGTTATTTATAATATTTTGCAAGCATTTCGAGCCACCCTTATACGAGTGAGATGTAAAATAACTTATCCAGTGCGATATTTATAAAAATATCTACTAATATA
Source organism: Eurema mandarina (assembly GCA_018238005.1). Lineage (NCBI taxonomy): Eukaryota > Metazoa > Arthropoda > Insecta > Lepidoptera > Pieridae > Eurema > Eurema mandarina. The sequence goes on from DWAJ01000415.1 coordinate 6,296, forward strand.
CCATATCCATAATAGACTCAAAACTCCAACATCCGCGCAATTTATGCAAAACAAATAACTCAGCATCCATCAGTAGTGTATCGCCAAATTATATTATTTTATTTGTACTCTGATGTATTCCCTTTATCATATCTTTTATTTATTCACCAGCTGTTGATTTATGACGGTCTTTGTTTACGTCAAGAACTTTAAATGCTAATTAGCCCGCGACTCCGTCCGCGTGGACTTTCATATAAACTTTGCCTCCCCCCCCTTATAACCCTTTTTTCCAGTTAAAAAGTAGCCTATGTTTTATCACTAGCTCTAAACCATCTGTGTACTAAATTTCATTACAATCGGTTCAGCGATTTGGCCGTGAAAGCGTAAAATTAAAAAAAAGTTTCAACCCCTCGCGCAACCTTTTGGGGGTTGATTTAAAAAAAAAGTAGCCTATGTGCTTCCCCAGGCTTTAGACTATCTTTGTACCAAATTTCTTTCTTTAAGCGTGATGGTAAGACAGACAGATAGACAGACGGAGTTACTTTCGCATTTATAATATTAGTATGGATTTAAGCGTATCAACAACATTTTTATTAAAATACAATGTAATAAATTTAAATAATATTTCTTTATGGTAAAAACGTTCCATTACAAATTTTATCTGTGCTCGCGTTATTGTTATAGTCTATGGCAGGTACAGAACATAAATAATTTATGAGTTGATGACATCAAATGATATATTTGCTTCGCTACTGCGACCCGATTGCTCCGTAATCTTTCATACGTGAAAATATATAGGGGTTGCTCGGAATACGAGCATTTAATTTTTACTCAAGTATTTACTTACTCAGGGGTAAGAAAATAAGTTGAAATACATATATTCTAATGTATAATATTATTAAAAGTGAAGTTTGATTATGACGATTATATAGTTATAAAAGCATGTTTCCGCATACATTTACGTATATTTATTAGTATATTTATTTTGCTATAAAAGTCAACTAGGCTTAAAAGGAGGCGTAGGTAAAAAGGAGGGTATCTTTTTCTTAAAAGGCCGGCAACACACTCGCGACAACGCGGCTACTGATGGGCGGCGCTGACCACTTATGATCCGTCGACTCGTTTAAAAACAGACATTTTTATTGTAGAGTATGAACTCTAGATTAAGTAGCAAATTTCATCAAAATCGGTTCAGTGGTTCTTGCGTAACAAAGACTTTTACTTAAACATACTTATGTAAAAGTATTTGTTAGCTATAAAGCTGGAAGAGACTATACAGTAATATAACACTGCTGAGCAACCACCATCTGTTTATATTGATTATAAATTATTATACATAATATATACAGCTGCATAATATATTGTTTTGTTCTATATTAAATGCTTTATTGTATTTAAAACAAATCACCCTATATGCAAATTTTGCTGACAAAAAGCCGGTATGAAGCGGATCTGTCGCCTCCGGCGTCGCCTAATATGCTAATACGACCCCAAACTGAAAACGAAGCTACGTAAACTTACATGACAGGCGTTTGAAAATGGAACGCTATGAAAAATTGGCGCGTTTGCTATACAAAAGAATAAAATTCGCGGTATTATTTCTGTCTGTATGTATGACTACCCGATATTTTAGACTATTGATATTAGTATTTATTTTATTTAAAAAAAAGCCAATACCAGCTTGATTTTCACAATTTTGTTTTATTTAAATATTATTGTTATCTACAATGGATAAATAAACCAAAACATCAAGCAGGATGTATATCTACATATTTTCATATTTCGTCTGTGTAACAAAAAAGCTCCCTGCCGTCTCCATTATAATATGCGAAAGTAAATAAAAAATAATACGGCAAATTGAGAATGAATCGCCCGCAGGTATTGCTTTATCGAAGCTTTTCGAAATGATTGCGCACAAAATGGCTTCCAAATTGATGTGTTTTTTGTTTCTCATTAAAATGATATTATAATTGTGCCTTTTGTGCCGTTTTGTATTATTACAATCTATTTACCGTGAAGAATTAACTAATTATGTACTTAGTTAATTTTTAAATGATTTTTATACATTTTAGAATTTAGATAGGGCTCATAGTACTAAAACCCAATTGTAGGTACCTATTTCCACCATGATTGTATATTCAAATTTTTTTTTATGGTCACATTTTTTGAGTACTCTCACCACAACCGACTTCTCAATAGTGTCTACCTTTTCTTTGAAGGACGCCGTAGCACCTTTCCGTGAAGCGGACACATTCTAAACGACTTCTACGCACATAACTCGATAGATAATATATTATATGCATATTAAACTTCCCTTGTATCTTAGTCATAAAGTAATACGTATGGTTTCAAACGCTTAAAAGCAATACCCGTTTCACATTCCATCTTCAGCAAATACCCAATTATTCACTTCGTTTTCAAATAAAATAGCAATAAAGGATAAACAAGGAAAATCGCTCATACGATCACCGTAACGGACCAATAAAATCCACATGAATGCAATCCATCGTTTGAAATTTTTAAACTTTACGACCGAGACTTGAATAGGATTTTTATTATTGTTTTAGTGCACCGTTTATACCTGAATTTAAATATTGGTTTAATTGCCTGTGAATAATAGGATTGCTTTAAACGTATTATAATTCACCATTATAGGTAGGTATCTGTAGATACCGACACGTAAAATTGAGCTTGCGTCCATTGTCTAGCAACTCTATTGGAAATTACGTATTTTATATGTACATATTAGGTAGTTAATCTTTAGTCAAAAAACTAATAGCTTAAGTAGTCTGATATGCAGATTTTCGTAGTTATATCTCATACGTATAAATCGCGCGTTTAAATAAAACTATATTAAAATATGCATTCACACACTGCACAAATCTAGGATAATCTGTGATACTAAAAAAATAAAAACTTATGTCTTAACTCTTATTACAAAAGTTTTTAGTTTCACTTTAACACAACAAACGGTTAAAGTTTGTACTTATTTGTATAAGTTTCAAACTATTGTTTGTGCAAACAACGTGATTTATATTCCGTTTCTTATAACGAAATATTAATATTAAAATTAGATTTCATTTAAGCGGGGTTAGGTCTGACAGGCGGACGTTAGTATCAGACACTGAAAAATAACACAACGCCATGTCTACAATATTTTTCATGAAAAACGCTGACAGCAAATAAACAATGTAAAGTTTAAATTAATTAATGTATTTGTTTCTGTCGGCTACCGAGTTTGTTTCTATTACAGACTATACTTTTAGCAGCGAATTTGTTTGTGTTTTTAAAGGCTTATTCCTTATTTATTATTACAACAACATAATATTTTCTCTTACAATTTCTATTTTTATTTTTAGGTATGCAGCTCTTTTATGTATCCCAAACTATAGACCTGTATTCCCTATACAAAAGAAAGGTAAAAGAGAAAATATATTATTGCATGATTGTTTTAGTCTAGGAGTTTTTTAGGAAATCTTGGGGATGCGTGTGACTGGAAGTACTATTAATTAGTAAATATTATTATCTACTCTAGCGAAACGAAATAACTAAGTTCTTTTTTATTGCTGTGTGTTTAGTTACAGTATCACTTAGTATATATAATAGTTCATTGCTTAAAGACGAATATAATATGATACGCATATTTAATTCTTGTTTTTATAATTTCATTTTAAATTCTTAAAACGCTTAGTTAATTTAAAAAGTTATTAATATTTTTTTTAATCTTCATCTGCTATCCATAATAAGTAAAAGGTTCTTAATTTTTACTTAATGATATTTGTACTGAATCTTTGATTGTTATTATTAGTTAAATAATAATTAGCTGTGTTTGCCTAAAAGTTGAGCCACCAACCAGTGGTTAGTTCACTAACCAAAGCTCTGGGATTGTTTTGAGTCCTAGTGGAAAAACAATAGAACATAAAAACGGTATTTTATTCTTTCTTACTTACCATACAGAACTATAATGATAGAGACATTTCCAGATTGAATCTATTTCGATTTAATAAAAAACAATTCATTTTAAAATAATATTTATTTACATACATACTGACACTTTTGTAACATATAACAAAATTGTTCTAAATACACCTAACTACACTACTAGATAACAATATACAAAATCAATCCAAGAAAAGACATACTATTTTAAATTTCGTCACAATATAATACAATACTATAATACAAGACACCTGCAATAACTCGCATTAGACAATTTATTGGAAAATTGTCAAATAGTTTAACTTTATGATCATTTGTATTTATTGTAAACAAATTACTGTCTTCATAAAAAAGCAATTTATTTCTAATACATAATATATTGCGACGTGTTTGACAATTAGTCTAAAATATTGTAATGTATCAAAAATTGATTGTTATTTGTTATTTCAAACTTAACTTTAAAATAATTGGACGACGATTTTAAGTAAATAGACAATAATTGATGCTATATTATTCTAAAATACGAAATAACACTATTTACAAACTATACGTAGATACAAAAATATACTTATCGGATATATTATTTACAGTTTAAAACGGGACCAAACCAACTCAATTCATTGGTTTTGGAAAATTTCAGAAAATTACTAATAATTTTGATAAAACTCCAGACTGTTCCTTAAGTTTAATATCTGTTTCAACTGTAGTCAATTTCTCTACTTTAAAAGAAATAAAAATATACTTGAGAAATTTTGTAGGAAAACAAGGAACACAACGTAATGGTATACAAAGAAACACAAGGTACACTTGTAAAGTTTACCGTGTGTTCCTTCAGTATACTAATAATAGATTCAGATACTATAATGTTGTTTACTAACCATCAGGCAAACCTCCCAGCTAGTGTAAAAACATGCTAACATTTTATAATACAATGTAGGTATATTGTAAAATATAATTCGAAAAGATTTTTGTTTATTTAAACATTAGATTTCTAAATCAAAATAAACCTCACTATACAACTGCATATCGGTTTACCCGCGATTTAAAATACAAGATGAAACACATAGTTCACAATTTTTATAAACTATAATTTTATTAAAATCAATGATTAAAAGTGAATAATTTCTTGTTTAATTTTTTTAATTATGAGAAATAAAGAATGAATTCGTTATCCTTAGTCCCTGGAAAATCATGAATATTAAGTAATCCTTGCTATTATCAATATAAAAATGTTGCTAGTTTAATATTACCTGTTTTTAATCTATTACATATTTCCATACAAAAATGGCAGTAAGTTTAAGTATCGTAAACCTAAATACATATCTAGTCAAAGTTCTTACTTAAAGTAAGAATTGAAACTGAAAAAAACCACAGATTAAAAAAAAACACATAAAACATCCCATATAAAACTGAACCCTTCTTATATTACCCAAGTAACCGTTATTTTGAATTTTTTAATTATATTCGAGATCATTATCGACGGGCGGACGCGGGTTATTAACAACCGCTTCGGGGTTAATTGAATGCACGGGCGGCGGATTCATGATTCGATTTCTAGAAGCTTCTGGAAATCGCATTACAAAGTCTTGGTCTAATCTGTCCAACCGTCGTTCGGACCATGGAATGGCGCGAAATTCTGAATTCGAAGTCGACGGAACGGCGTGAAGGCGCGGGATTCTCTGCGCTAACGTTCGAATTCTAGAACCTTCTGGAATGTTCTGGGCGTTTCTAGACTCCTGTCGCGTGAACATATGTTGGTACCTCGCTATCTCGCACGGAAGGAGCGGTCGGGCGTCCCGGCCTATTCTCTGTATGGATATTTGTTTGGTGTTCTGGCTGTCTGTGGTGGGATGTATGAGTATGCTGTTTTGTTGGACTCGAGTAGGTGATGGAAAGTTTAGAGCGAGGAAGTCCGGTAGCGGTACGCAATATACACCCAGTTCATCCTGAAAACAAAAATAAACGATTTTAGAATGGAAATGATAAAAGATTTTTATCTGGTTAAAATAGTAAGAGTTTTGAACCTGTTTAAATTAATAAAAACTTTTGAAACTGTTTAAAAGCATGGGAATTCGGCATATGCCTCTAACATTGACTTATTTCATCATAACATTAGTATAGTTACAAGTAACCTTATTAATATTTTAAGTGTAATAATTTATAAGCTTAAAATTAGCAATCATTTGTTTGTATTCCAAGGTGAGTTGCTGTTTTATATTTTTTTTAAATAATTGTTTGTAGCCATCCTCAAAAAAATAAAAAAAATAAAGTACATACAACATAGTCTTACATACTTAATAGCCTTTTATAAATGGAGTTATAAATTTATTTTTTAGACAATGCAAGAGGAGTCAAATTCAACTTACATTAGAATTAGGTGTCCTCTCTCCCTCTATAGGGAAGAGCGGCTTCTTTTCCACTTCACTTGTTTCCTTCTCCTTTCCCTTATCCTCATCTAGCGGTATATCAGGTACTACTTGCAAGTCGTCCGGGGGATTTGGCACGGTTATATAACTAGCTATTATACTTGATAATTGATCTAGGACCTGGGGAATTAAATACATTTTATTATAGACAAAAAAACATATGTTACAACAAAATAGAAGAAACCATAAAAATAAGGTTCTTTGGAATTAAAAAAATGTAAATTTATTAATACAGTATATTTTATAAATATGATACATTAGAATCTGTACATTAAAATCCATATGAAATGAGTTGTGTACATATATTTATCATTCTAATATCAATTATGTAACTAAAAAACATTTGTTTGAATTTCTACTCATCATTGGTCTCTAAGAGTAATAGTAGGAATACATCAGATTATATTTCCTTCATTCAAAGCTCAAGATCATATTTCGATTTTCAACCTACCTGATCAGCAACAAGTCTGTGCTTCGGGTCCTTCACTAAAAGCCTCTGTATTAGAAACACTGTGTTATCAGACACATGTACTGGGTTGCCATCTCTGTAATAAAAATATTAGCTTTATTATTAACACCGATTTAATGTTTTATTAATTTTCGAGAAGAGTTATTTATAAGTTTCAATGGAACTGGTCAGGTAATTAGAGAATATTCAGTTTTGAAATGCTTATCTAAGACATATTTATATAACAAAGATTCAGATGTAAATTTTACTAAAAAGGGACAGAATATAACATTTAACGAAATTCATGTTATCATAGTTTCAGAGATCTTTGTGAGGCCAGGCTGATTTTTGATATTATAGTGTATACTATGTAAAAGGTTGTCAATAAATTATGTTAAGTCACAATTTAAATAAGTAAGTTATAGAAAAATTTTGCAAATTAGCTGAATAGTTTACCGAAATGAGTTATTTCTCTCAACTAAAAGAATATTTTAAGTTTCAGTAAAACTTTTAAAGCAATTAATAGCAGTTCAAAATACTCACGGTGGTATATTATAATTGGCAGCTTGTATACGACTAAATAATTGAGCTAGACTCGTATCGCAGAAGGGGAATTGTCCATACAGCATTGTATATAGAACAACTCCTAATGCCCACATGTCTGATGGTTTACCAAGATACGGCTTACATAGTAAGACATCTGGTGATATATATGCTGGAGACCCTGGAATTAAATCAACAATATTTGAATATGATATATTTGGAAATTCGGCTCAAAGTAAAATAGTAAAGATCAAGAATAGACCTAGTATGACTCCTGAAAAAAAATTATTTGTAAATCTTTAAAAAGTTCATAATGGTATACTATAAATCAATATTTAAACATAACACTATGAATTATAGTGCTCTAGAATGCTCATGTAATAAAGTGATATAATAAGTTCAATATGTTTTACGAATGATATCACTTTCAAAGTATTTTACAGCTTTACAGGACTTTTTGACCGTTATTTCACCACTGAGCTAGTTCATCAGGATATAAGTTATGGAATAATAATAAGCACAATAAGTACAAACTTTACTAATTACCTCTTTGATCTTTTAATAAGTCTCTATCACTTCCAAGGTGGGTGCCTAAACAAAAATTGGTTAACACAACCCGTCCAGTCCTTTGGTTTAATACAATGTTGCCTAGTTTTAAATCCCTGTGTACTATGTTTCTCTGAAAATATTTTTCATACATAAGCAAATTTTTATATTAAGATAAATGGATACATAAAAATAAGACAGTAAGTAAACTGCACTTTTATAAATTTTATGTTTAAGATTTTTAGTTTTTACTTTCATAGGATAGAAATATACCACTTGTATTTATATAAAATGTTTATTACTTTTTATTTGCAAATTATTATGTTTATTTTCCATATTGGAAAACATTTGGCCTTTTGAACAAATGTAAAGACGTATACACATAAACCGCATTCTTTAATCATGATAGTGAGGTGCATAGTTTTAAGATACACATATATTACATAGGGGCAGACGGAAAATGACTTTATTTTATACTATGTAATTAATCTTATAAATAAAAAAATAATATTTTATCAGCTGAGATAAGTTAACCTGGTCTAAATAAGATAACTAAAGGCTACAATACAATCAATTCTAATGATAAAGTGGCTATCAATTTCCAAAAAAGTTAAAAGTAATTGTAATCAAATGATTTCATCAATCAAAATTATAATAAACTCTCAGAATATAAAAAATATAGAGGTTAAATGAAATCTTGATATTAAAAAACACAAAAATGTTTTGGTTTACTTTAAGCTGCGCTTTTTTTGCACTACAACATTTTTTAACTGCTTATATGCGTAAATACGTTGTACACATAAACTAAACAAAATTCGATCATACTTTACAAACAAAGCATATGAAATATTAATATTTAGCTGTGAATCGAAAATGCTATATAATAATCCAGTATTACATTTTGAATAAAGATATGGTGTAATTACTTGAAAGAAATATATAATACCTATAATTTACAAACCTTATGTAAATTTGCAACTACTCTCACTATATCGTAAAATATCAGAATGGCCTCTTTCTCAGGTACTTTTTTCACTTTTGTCACATATTGCTGCAAGTTTATTAACTCGCTACCTTTTTCACTAAATTGGTGAGCACTAACACAATCCAATACTAGAAATAGTCTCTGTCGAACTCTACCGGTGTAAATGAATCCTGGACCATTTGGATTCGGTGCTTCTTCTAAAGCATGATCCTGAAACAGTGATAAGCTTCTATAAATCTAGAGATTAGATTATGAATGAATTGAGGCATCATATATAGAGATCATAAAAACCAAAGACAATAATGAGATATTAATCTTCAAAAGAAAGTCACTCTTGTTAAAGTTAGTTTAATAATTGAAATATTAATAATCTCTGAATGAATACTGTTCCCATGTTATTAGAACCATTGTTTTCCATGTTTATAGAACTTAACATTCCTCATTACTAATCAAATTTACCTTAAATAACCCATGATGATGTACAACACCATCTTGATCTTCTAATAGGGATAACAAAGAATATTCTGTATGCAGTAACATTTTCCCTTGTCTATCATCCTGTGTTTCAGGCTGACCCTCATTTTTAAGCGTTAAAATTTTTATCTGATAGAAATCATCAGTTTTCTCTTTTCGTGCTAAACACTGAACTATACTTTTAACTGGGCTCGGTCCTAGTTTAGGACCAAAAAGATAAGGTCCCGCCTTACGCACTAATTTGTCAGGAACAGGTGTACCAGGTGCTGGAACATCACTCTTGTTATACAACACTTTTAGCTTTCTCGGCGAATTAGGTGACGATTTCTTTGAATTCTTAAGGACAGAACTTGACGTAGAATTCGCATATGCTGATAGTCTCGCAATCTTCGGACTAGGCTGTAGTAACAAAGGTCGCGATCTCTTTCCGTGGCTAATACTATTAGTACTTTCTGGTTTTTCTTGATCCATAATGATAAAAACTGCAACGGCCACTTGATTTTAACTACACAAAATTGAGCATTAGACTTATATATTGTATTACTTAATTAGGCTGTATTTTTGAAATTTTAATATTTTTTTATACAGCTGTAAAGAATTTCACTTGGTTTCGCTGCTTTTATTTACTTGGTCGAAATATTGTCTTCATTACAGTATTGCCAACATTAATACTCTAATAACCTCAATTTTTAATACGAATTGTAAAGTTACTGATTTATCATGAGTAGTCCTCGTTAGATTGAAATTGCTTCATTTTTTTAACAAAACAAATAGGACTTTGATATAATACAATACCTTAAACAAAATGTAAATATTTTTTTTTAACAACTATGGCAAATGGCAATTTTTTAAAGCGTACAGAATATAAATACCACAATAATGTCTTTTTTTTATTTTTGTTACATATTATTAGAAATACAAAAATTATAAACCTTTTCTAATATTATGACAAAATATATAAATAATACAAATTAACATATATTATATAAGTATAATTATTTTTGGATTTCACAATATTTCGTGTGTTGTAAAAATGAATTATTGAAATTACTATTAGACGGTCAGATAAGATTGACAGATATTTTTAACCATGTTTTTACAGAGACTTGTGTAGATCTTGTCGAATTATATGTGACATAATTTAGTATTTAATACTACAAATAACATTTTCAACAATATCTGTAAATAATAATCAAATCGAAACAGTATGTGGAAAGGTCTTAGATTAACACAATCGCAGCTTTCGAAACTCCATTTCAAAGGGCATAAACTGCAACCGCTTGGTGTCCCTGCTTTAGATTCTGTGTTAAACCAATGGTATGAATTTTGTAAAAAACCGCCCAAGGGCTTTGAAAAGTATTTTCAACCTGGCACAAGTAAAAAACATGAGAAAAAGCCAGAAAAAGAAGATGCCCCTCCACCTTCTAAGTCCTCCCCGCCTCCGGCATCAAAACAGAGTTCGTCACAGGACAAATGGAATATTAACATGTTCTCTAATACTCCAGGAAGTAGAGGATCGGGCAGGAGTGGTTATGAAGGACAGGATCGAGAAAAATGGATGATGTTTGGTGCCATGGGTGTAGTGACATTAATCGCATCCATCGCTTATTTCGAACTAAAATATAGAGAGATAAGTTGGCGTGATTTCGTCAATATGTATTTAAAAAAAGGCATTGTTGAAAAATTAGAGGTAATTAATAAGAAATGGGTACGTGTCAGATTACAGCCTGGAACGTTTGAAGGAAAAGTTATTTGGTTTGCTATTGGCAGTGTTGACTCATTTGAGAGAAATTTGGAAAATGCACAGGTGGAAATGAGTGTTGAACCGCAGAACTTCCTGCCAGTTATTTACAGAACAGAAGTTGAGGCTTCAAGTTTAACTGGCATGTTACCAACACTTTTAATAATTGGATTTTTAATCTATATGATGAGAAGATCTGCAGACATGATGGGCAGAGGTGGCCGTAAAGGTGGTGGCTTATTTGGTGGTGTTATGGAGTCAACTGCTAAATTAATAAACCCAACTGATATTGGTGTTAAATTTCAAGATGTGGCTGGTTGTGAGGAAGCCAAAATAGAAATTATGGAGTTTGTAAACTTCCTAAAGAATCCTCAGCAATACATAGATTTGGGAGCTAAAATTCCTAAAGGAGCTTTGTTAACTGGACCCCCTGGTACAGGTAAAACATTGCTTGCCAAAGCCACCGCTGGAGAAGCCAATGTGCCTTTCATAACTGTGTCTGGTTCAGAGTTCTTGGAAATGTTTGTGGGTGTCGGTCCATCTAGAGTTCGAGATATGTTCTCAATGGCTCGTAAGCATGCTCCATGCATTCTATTCATTGATGAAATTGACGCGGTTGGTAGGAAAAGGGGAGGCCGTAGTTTTGGTGGACACTCAGAGCAAGAAAATACACTCAATCAACTTTTAGTAGAGATGGATGGTTTCAACACAACTACTAATGTAGTTGTTTTAGCAGCAACCAATAGAGTTGATATTCTTGATAAAGCTCTATTGAGACCTGGAAGATTTGACAGACAAATCTTTGTTCCCGCCCCAGACATCAAAGGCAGAGCTTCAATTTTCAAAGTGCATTTAACAGCTCTTAAAACAACATTGAACAAAGAAAACTTAGCTCGTAAAATGGCTGCACTAACACCAGGTATTTATGTATTAATAATAAACTTAATCAGACATCATAGTCTGGATCGATTTGAAATTAAGTTCTAAACATTTATTTTTTAGTTTCAATTACATAATTTCCTTCTGAAGTTGTCTAATGTTGATTATATCTTTGAAGAAGTGTGGTGCTCATCTCATGGTAACTTTTATTAAAGCAATTGAATTATAAAAATATTTACTTTTTATTTCAGGATTCACTGGTGCTGATATTGCAAATGTATGCAATGAAGCAGCACTTATAGCAGCTAGGGAATTGTCATCTGATATAAGCATGAAGAACTTTGAACAAGCCATAGAAAGAGTAGTTGCAGGTATGGAGAAGAAATCTAATGTACTGCAACCAGAGGAAAGAAAGATTGTAGCTTATCATGAAGCTGGGCATGCTGTTGCTGGCTGGTTCCTTGAACATGCTGACCCACTTCTAAAGGTCTCCATCATCCCTAGAGGAAAAGGTCTTGGATATGCTCAATACTTACCAAAAGAACAATATTTATATAGTAAGGAGCAATTGTTTGACAGAATGTGCATGACCCTCGGAGGACGAGTAAGTGAAGAAATTTTCTTTGGCAGAATCACAACTGGTGCACAGGACGACTTAAAGAAAATTACTCAAAGTGCATACGCTCAAATTGTTCACTATGGTATGAACACTAAAGTAGGAAATGTGTCATTTGAGATGCCTCAACCAGGTGAAATGGTTATAGACAAACCATACTCTGAGAAAACTGCCGAATTAATTGACTCCGAAGTTAGAGATTTAATAAACTCAGCACATAAACGCACAACAGATTTGTTAGTACAACATAAGAAAAATATAGAAAAAGTTGCAGAGCGCTTGTTGAAACAGGAGATTCTCAGTAGAGATGACATGATTGAATTGTTGGGTCCCAGACCTTTCCCTGAAAAGAGTACTTATGAAGAATTTGTAGCTGGCACTGGATCATTGGACGAAGATACGACTTTACCGGAGGGATTAAAAGATTGGAATAAAGAGAAGCAACCAACAATCCCTCCACCAGAAAGTATACCTCCAGGCCCATCTGCCAGCAAAAATTAATATTATTTGTGTAGTTGATTGTTGAATTTTTAGTCAGTTTATGTGTAATAAATATAATTACCTATAAGATTAAAGGCTTTTTGTTTATGTTGATATTAAAGTATGGGTGGCCTTGGTAAACAGTATTTATACTTATCAACTTTCAATTGCATAAAATCACATTGGCTTTCATTAGATTATTAGAAGTGCATTTTATGTAACAAGCTTAGTTTATAAATAAATTGTAGTTAACAATAATTCTGTGGTAGTTTTCTTAGTACGAAAGGTATAAATAATGTACGACAATTTAGAGTACCAATATATCATTTAATTGGCCACTGGCTGAAATCAAAAATTTTACATTAACCTCTCCTCCACGTGAATGAAGATAGGACAAGCACCGTCACACCATCTAGTGATTCTAATTCCACAGATGTTGCGCAGAGTGAGAAGGTATGCGAGATTGTGCTAGCCCTGTACATAGATCCGAAGGAACAACATTTAACAAAAAAAAAAACAGGGTTATATTAAAATTATAATATGAAAATATTCAAATATAGGCTGAAAACACTTTCAGCCTTCTTTCTGTTTATTTAAATATTCACTACATTACTTTATACATCACCAATTTCTTAAGTAAATTCAGCTTTTGTACAATATAAAAAGAATCTTATATTAAATCTATGTTTATATGCGCAATGTGTACAACACGCCCGCACTCTCATTAAACTTGATCTAACCGAGCGAACGAGAATTAAAGAAATTAACAAAAATAATTAAAATTATGGTAATTATTACAAGTACCTACACTATATTATTCATGTTCAACATTTTATGTCAATATTTAATTATTACCTATTCTTAAAATCTAGCCTATGATATTATTAACATTATAAATGATGAAAACGTATCTGCATGATATCATTCAACAATAATCCATTAACAATCGCAAACCATTTACTCGCGTCTATAAAACGGAAATATTAAAACTAATCTCATTAACAACGAAACTCTGTATCAGTGACAGTCTCTTACTTTTTCCCCTTTTGGTTTTCGCCCCCGTTTCTTCCCCGACGTGACGCCGGCTAAGACCATAGCCGTTCGTTTTGCTAGACACGATTTGCAAAACCAGTCTTCGGTCGCTCCGGGCTCTTCCGTAATGCCGACGCATATCCAGTGATACCACCCGTCGCAACCATCACAACCTATCATGGGGGAACCGTTATCGGGTCGTCCGCACGCTGGACATACCCAAATTTTATTCCCTTGATCGTCAACGTAATATGGAGTAGGTAGCGTTCCACCCGGCTTTTCAACCGTCGGCGGAGGTGCCGCTGCCGGCACGTCTTCTATTAAAGAAGCTGATTCGTCATCGAGATTGTCAAGGTGCCCCTTTTTAGATAAGGGCTTTATTAATATTCTCTTATACTTAGAATGACTTGAAGGTGGACGATTTTTTCGCTGCGGAGACCCAGGGGGCGATGAAGACGGTTGTGGATCTTGCGGCTCTGCGACGTGATTATGTTTTGAATGCTTCTGCTTGGGCGGTCTCGTCACTAATGCTGATATCTGAGCCAATTCTGGAGATCGACTATGTTCCCGAGATAATGGCTCTTCTTTTTCTGGCGATTCTTCTTCCCACTTCACAGGTTTTATATTTAATTTAAAGGTTTCGGGAGAGCTTGGTGGCATAGGTGAATTTGAATTTGATGAACCTAATTTAAGCGTTAATTTTGGTACTAGTCCGTCTGCCATCTTTTCCTTTTTCTTCTCTTTCTTTTCTTTCTTAATTCTATCTTTGATTTCTTGCCTTTCTTCTTTATCTTTTTTCTTTTCAGATTTATCTTTGTTTTTATCCTTCTTATCTTTTTTCTTCTTAATTTTTATGCCATCCTTATCTCGCTTTTCCTTTTTATGCGATTTATCTTTCTTCTTTTCAAAATTTTCGATTTCTTCTTTGGATAAGTCAGGAGTTGACATTGTCGCATTGGCAGGTTCCGTGTTAATAGGTGGTTCTGTTTTTCGGACCGGCGCAGGAGGCTCGGGTGTCGGCACACGCGCCGGCACCGGGGCTGGCGGTTCTCTAGGTACTTCTGGGCGAACTGGTTCCGCCCTTGGTGGATTTAGCTCTATCGTTATGTCTGGTTGTACGGGAGGCATTTTATATACATTTGCTTTATGATCTTTGCTCAATTTAGATTTTTGCTTCTGTAAAATATTTGGAATGGTTGGAGATTTGTGCTTGTCATGTCTATCTTTTTCTCGACTTACTCCAGGTGATTTATGCATTATTCTGTCTTCGTCATTATCTACAGGTATTACTTCTAAGCTTGGTCGTCTAAACATTGTAGGGAGTTTAACTGAGGATGATCTTGATGAATGTGAAAAGTTGCCTAATGGCATAAGGTGATTGGGTATTCCTTGTAAAAAACTGGGCCCAGGAATGAGCCCAGGTGCTGCTCCTAATGCAAATGGGTTGTTTAATAAATTTGGTGTAGGAAGCCCCCTTAAAGCTGGGTTGTTGGCTAATCCAGCTAAAAAATCATTACCTGGTATTAATCCAGGACCAGGCATTAAACCTCGAGGAGGCATTGAATGGAAAAATGGAAAACCAGGTGGCATGGGTGGTATTTTCGCCTCATTCTTTGATCTTCCAGTTTTAGGTGATTTTTCGTTAGGAAATTTCATTTTCTTTTTTTCGGTCATCTGGACCATTTCAAATGCTAATTGCTGTTGTTGTTTTTTCAGTTTTGCTTCTAGCTTTGCAGCCTTATCTTTCTTATCTTTATGCTTCTTTTCTCTTTTAATTTTAGGACTCTCACTAGATACATCTTTGGAAAGTGGTGTTTGTAGTGATTTATTTATTGAAAGACCAGTGGGTTTTGTATCAAATAACATTCTTGAAGATGGATTTGGTAAATTGTCCAAGGAATCATCATCAATACTAATAACTTCATGTGCTCTTATGTCTATTTCTTTTGACAAATCTACTGGACTACTATAATTGTTGTTCACAATATTCTCATCAGATTTTCCTCTACTATTATCATTAGTAGAATTCTGCAACCTTGAGATCACACTTTCAGACTGTAATTTTTCAGACACAACCTCAGAAGTACTCTTATCTTCTTTTGATTTGTTCGATATTCTTTTAAAAATATTAATTTTTGATCTATCTGGCTGAGAAGCTAATTTTTCTTCTTCGTCTATAACCTCCCTCTTAATTTCTACATCTGGTATATGTGAATTAGATGCATTTTTAGTTACAGGTAAAGAATTAGAAATAAGTGGAGACTTAGAAATAGGTATTTTCCTAGGAACAGGTATTGCTTCTTCCCCAGGAATGAGATTTATTCTAGAAACAGATGCTGATGGAGGTGGTTCGACAGGCTCTTGCTTAATTACAGGTCTTAAAGGTTCTGGTACAGGTGTTACAGGTGTTGATGGAGGCAACATAGTTGGTTTTGCTTGTGGCGGCAGTACCTTAGGCGCGGGCATTGTAACATGATTATGATGGGTGGGATGCACATCTTTATTTTTATGCATTGGATGTCCAGGTGGATACCTATCCAATTTACTACTATCCTTAGATTTACTACTTTCACCTTTATGACTCTTATCTTTTCTTTTACTTTTCATAATTTTTCCATTTAATAATTTATTTTTCTTTGATTTTTTATCAGATTTATCTACCAATGGTACTTTTATAGCATTAGAATGTTGTGAATTTGTTTTATGTTTGTCGTGGTGTCTCTCGGAAACTATTGTTGGAGGTCGAGCTTCAGGTAATTTACCTTCTCTCGCAGGAGATAAGAAACCTGACATAGTCATCATAACACTGCTGATTTCTCTTGTTCTTTCCTCCTCATCCAGCCGTAATCTAGGCCTCTTACTGTTTGGTAATGAAACAGGATCATTTGGTCTTTTGAATATATCTTTTGCTTTTTCGGGACTGTCAGTGACAGATATTTCTGGACTTGCACAGGTAGTATTATTCTCAACAGTATCGATACCATTTTGACAGATTTCAATAGTACCTGCAACAACTGGGGTGTCTCTTTCCTTTTCAGGGTACATTGGAGGCAAATGCTCATGTACATGCATTGGTCGTGTAACAACTTCATGACTGCCAGGTTTAAGAAAGTTTAAATTAGATTCTTTAGGTTTAGGAAACCTTTCCGATTTGACAGGACTTGGTACTGGAGGGACACAACTGGTGTACTCTGCCAATTCAGGCAACTGTACATGCAGATCACGAAACACTAATCCTAAATCGTGTAAATTAGGTTCAGTCCTGTTAAATTGCTCGGCGTGCCTGTTAGCTTGTGTGCCCAATGCACAAATATACTTTTCTAATACATGTACTAGAATATCCAGTGGCGTTGAGTTTATTCCGTTCCATCCTATAGTTTGACATATTTGCGCAACATTCCTTCGTAGTATCTCTCGAGCGTACGCCTCTGACATTATGACACCAACAAAGTTATCTGGAACAAATGAATATATCAACACTAATACAACAAACTGTCTACATTTCAAGGTCTCAGCCATTTCCTGATCAAATTCCACATACTTGCTATGCAACCTGATAGCTATTTGTATGTTAAGATAGCTAAAACAGCAAATCTTGTGATTTTCATACCTGCAAGTGTCTAGTAGTACAGAGACGATATTGCGGATAGGAGAAAACTTGAAACTTAGAACACATAAGTATGCTTCTTTAGATTCTTCGCTATATAGGGGGAATTTATTATAAAACATTTACCAATCAAAACGCAAAATAATGAAGTGTTTACGTAAAAACTTCTCAGCATTCTACAAACACAGTACCCCGTGCGCCATGATTGCATTTTGGGTTGTCAATGTTCGGTGTTGCAAGGCAATAATAATTAAAATGGCGGTCGAAAAATACTGCGTTCACAATTAACTTATTTCAAATTTTTAAACCCATTGTTGAAAAATAAACATAATAATATTTTATCCTTTTCTTTATTATTGAAAAAATACAGAACATAAATAATAATTTTACAAAAATCAATTTATTTTGTTGAGAGGTTACCTACTTAAAACCTTATTTTTTATTAGGTAGGTACGTTTATGACACTTGTATACAGTGTTATTACATACGGGTTCCTACTAGCTATGGCACATTGTTTTGAATAAAAAACAATTTTAAAATATAATTTAATGCATTCCGAATAAATAACGAAAAATACAAGATATTGCAGCCTCTGTCGACTAACTTGACTTGTGGACATATAATACCTACTTTGAACTAATCAGTTAATCATAATATTATTTAAAAATGTAATATAAAATATTGAATAACACACATAATATGATTTTAATTGCATTAAAATATGTCTATATTAATTATTATAAATATATAATAAACAAAATATGTACATAATGGTTTCTTTTGGTATTTATTGGTAAAAATCGAATATATTTCATTTATTAGTTAAGAAGTTCAATAACTTCCAAATATTTTTGAAATAGTTTATGAAAATTACCATGCTATAACATTATTGTGGAAGATTCATAATGTTTTATATCTTTAAAAAAATATGGCATAATAATTTATAAGACGTGTCTAAATTAATGAAATCATAGAAGTATGAATTAATCAGGCATAAAATTACTAAACGGTCATCGTACAGGCTAAAGATATTAAAAAATTAAAAACTAAATATTTATCTCTAAAATCCTATATAAAATAATAAGATTACAAAATTGTAATTAGTTAAAAATATCATATTAAGACCTAATAAACTAATACACACGATGTAATTAAAAATTAAATCTGTCATTTTTATTTCATTCATGTCAATTTGTCAAATAGTATTCTTGAAATGATGATTGAACTTGAAGGAACTTCGAGTTGCGAGTAGCAGATGCAAATAACCGAAATATGGTTTATAAATTTATGTACATGATCGTTAAGTTCTTAACGTGGAAATAATAGTTTTTAAATATATTGTTATTCCATTAAAACTTGTGTACGCATGCATTTTACTAAAGTTAGCGGACGTTCAGTGTCTATGCCAAGGACGATACATTTTTTGGTTTGTTTCAAAGTGTACTCTGAGTTTCGTGGTCTTTAAAAGATTGTTCACATTAAAAACTGTTTAGCCATGACTACTTCGTCTGAGGACGTTTTACTTAGTGTAAATCATGTGAGGTACAAGAAAGGAGATGGAACTTTATATGTGATGAATCAACGATTAGCCTGGATGCTGGAGAATAGGGACACTGTTGCAGTCTCACACAAATATGCTGATATTAAAAGTAAGTTCAACGATTAATAATTGTATTTGAGAGTATTTTTAAAATTTTGCGTTTTTTACCAGTACGGTTTTCACTGAGTGACCAAGTAGTTTATATTTAGTGTGCTTTTTTATAAGAGTCCAGTTCTGTTAAATAGTTCTTCATTGTGATGCTTGCTTCTTGCTGATGTTACCTAATAGAATCAATACATTTTTCACCATTTACAGTGGTTTTCTATCATGTTTTAATCAATTAATCACCATGTGTTATTTTTAGCTCAAAAAATATCTCCAGCTGGTAAACCTAAAGTGCAATTACAAGTGGTACTCCATGATGGTACTTGTTCCACATTTCACTTTGTACATCCATCTGGGGCTGATGCTCAAGCTAAGGATCGCGACCAGGTGAAGATGTTGCTGCAAAATTTGTTGCCAAAGTTTAAACGGCAGATTGACGGGGAATTAGAAATGAAATCTAAGTGAGTTTAACATTACTATGAGCTATTATTTATTATTTATTGTTAAGGAATAACAACAGAAGAACATTCTAATGTTCAGCCCTACTTATCAACAAACCAACAGTGGCTTACTTAACAGTAATCTAATACTTTTCTTAGTGCTTTATAAGTTATGTTAGGTTGTTTATTAAATATATTTTAACATGCATGTTAGCATTTTAGCATGTCTGAAAACCATTAATTTGAAAGTTCTTTAATGATATTTCTATATTAACATTTAATCCGGAAATAATATGATTTATGTTTTCAATTTGAATTATTAAATTAAATACTCATAATATTTTTAGTGTGGTTTTTGCGGAAAAGAATAGTAGGTACTTTCAACTGTTGTGTAGGAAGATTGTCAAGTCACTTGGAGTTAGATATAATCTGTTTTATATAATTTATTCCTTTAAAGATATATTGATTGTATAAATGACTAATCCACAACATAACAATATAGTTAACACACATAACAAGGTTCAGAAGGTGTACATACAAACTTACAAATGTTTTTTCCGAACCTAAACCTTATTATACCATAAGTTGTTTAGTACTAGTCGTATCCCGCAATTTTACCCATTTATACATACCTTTTTCTTGAATCACTCTATCTCTTAAAACCACATGAAAATTGGTTGTTGTAGTTTCAAAGATTTATTTTACATATGGACAGACAGAAGAAATAAAAGGGACTTTGTTTTGTACTATATAATGATAGTGATATTCTTGTTTCCAGGCTATTATCACTGCATCCTATACTAAAGCATTTGTATGAAGACTTAGTTATATCAAAAGTAATTAATAGTGAAGAGTACTGGAATACACCTACTCTGAAACATTATACAGAATCTACTAATATTAAACAAGAGGCTGGTAAGTACTCCTTTTGTTAAAAAAAACTATTAATATTTTGTAATGTCTAGATTGAACAGTCATTCTAGTTTGAAAATTTGTTATTATGTCTTATTTTAATTTTGAAAATTTTAATAAAAAATCCTTTAAACTAACAATGTGGCATGATATAGCTTCCTTAAATATCTTAGTTAAGCAAATTATTTGTAATTTTAACCTGTACAACTTGATTGCAGGTGTATCGGGCGCTTTTTTAGCTGATATTCAACCTCAAACCGACGGCTGCAACGGACTGAAGTACAATCTCACACAAGACATTATAGACGCAATATTCAAAACATATCCAGCCGTAAGAAAGAAACACATAGACTATGTACCAAACAAAATGACAGAGGCCGAGTTTTGGACCAAATTCTTCCAGTCACATTATTTTCATAGGTAATTTTCGTACAGAGAACAGTTCGTTTAGATTATATTTTGGATATATAATCCAAAATATTATCTCTTCATATAGAATTTTAATGCACTGTAGTGTATTAAAATAAATTGTAGAAAGTATGTATACTTCAAAATTCTAGCAACTGATTTATTGAGAATAGGCATTTACTCATATATATAATACTAGCTGTTGCCCGCAACGCCGTCCGCATGGACTTTCATATAAACTTTGACCCCCCTTCCCTTCCCTTCCTATAACCCTTTTTTCTTGTTAAAAAGTAGCCTATGTTTTATATCAGGCTCTAGACCATCTGTGTACCAAATTTCATTACAATCGGTTCAGCGGCTTGGCTGTGAAAGCGTAAAATTATAAAAAGTTTCAACCCCTCGCGTAACCTTTTGGGGGTTTGATTTAAAAGAAAAAGTAGTCTATGTCCTTCCCCAGGCTCTAGACCATATGTGTACCAAATTTCGTAATTATCGGTTTAGTAATTTTAGCGTGATGGAAAGACAGACAGACAGTAGACATAGTTACTTTCGCATTTGTAACATAAGTTAAAAATTTATTTTAAAGTTTTAAGCATACATAAGGAATAAAAATTAGAAAGCACTATTCCTTTCATTCCATATACCTATATTTTAGGAGACTGTAAATATGGTAAGCTGATTATAATTATATATTTTTTTTAATTTGTAGGGATCGTATAGCATCGTCATCAAGTAAGGATCTGTTTGGTGAGTGCGCAAAGATGGATGACCAAGCAATCGCATCGGCTATGAAACACACCACATTGGATCTCACGGTATTCATATTTAATGTCTAAGTAAGCTATTTAATAAATTTAAAGCTGAAACACTTCCTGTATGTAAATATATGATTTTATTCTTTTTTCTAACAGATTTTAATAATATTTTTATTTAAGAGACATTATGTGTAGGGTAAATATTAATAAGACCATTAATTTTTCTTAATAAATTTAAATTTATAATATTTTTGATGACAACAATTATTTACCTTTTGTGAAGAAACCACTAAAAAATAAAAAAAATACAAACTTATTCAACAGGAGTTGGTATTTGTCCTATATATGTTTCTTACATTTTTTTTTCTCAGGTTGACTTACCTCAATTTACGGAACCTGTGCCACTATTACCCGATGAAGACGCAATTGAAAAGGAAAAAGATAGTAATTCCATACACCGCAGTATGATTAAGAGATTTAACCAACATTCTATAATGGTATGAACATAAATTACTTAAAATATCATAAAAATGAGAATAAGTAGAATCTTTCATATAAAATATATTGTTAATCCGATTCCGATATTTAAAAATTATGAATCAAGTCAAGGACTTTTTGTCGTAACTCAAGGGCAACAAAAAAGCCACATGCAAATAAGAACCGACCTTACAGTCTCGGGTAAAGGTTTACAATCCCTGACGACGGCGGCCATTGCATCTGTGCGAGCGAGACGCATGATATTTATGCTGGAGTGACAGAGATAGGTAATAAGAGGTTGACGTACGAAATTCTTTCTGCTTCGCGTCCGGACTTTAGTAACACTTGAATCGTCAGGGTATCATAATACTAGTTTAATAAACATAAAATATACAATGAAAAACAATAATAACACTTTCCAGGTGCTAAAAGCTAGTCAGAAATCCACAAATAGTAATAGTTCAAGCAATAAAGTAGTCGAGAATGGCGTAAAAGAAACAAATGGAGTCGATAAGAGACATTCAGAAGAATCGGAGCCAGTAGATAAAAAGAGAAGAATATTGGAGAAGATTCATTATGAGGACCTTGATGATGTAGGAGATAGTAATAGTGCACAGGAACTAAAGTTAACTAAAGTAAGCTATATTGCTTAATTTTTAGTGAATATTTATATATTATACGCTATTTGAAATATTCAGGGTGTTGAAGACTTGAGTCCTAAAACTGTAACCCGTGATCATACCACAGAGCAAATTTGATCTTGACGCAAACTTTCGAAAAGTTATTTATTTTTTATTTCTTAATAACATGTAGCAACATAACACAACACACAAACATAAATAAAATACAAAAAGAGAAAAACTGAAGAATACAGACTCCACATGGAAATGGCGGCTTTATGGGTTTAGGCCATTTCTTCTAGTTATTTTATGATTGAACTTCTAAATCCAATTTCCCAAAAATTAATAGAACAAGGGATGTCACAAAACCATTATAGTGCAAGCTATAGAATTATGTTGCATCTATGGCTAATTAAAAATAATAATTTTCAGGTAGAAAGATATTTATTAGGTCCATCGTCACAAGTCAACCAGTCGTCATCCACCACGAACAACCCACCACCTCTGTCAGCACTCGCATCAATATGTCAGGTAAGTGTTGCTATTATAAAAAAATGATTTTATCTATTAATATTTATACTGAAATAAATAAAATATAGTTTTATGTCGAGTCTGGTTCATAAATAGGGAATATTGATAGTAATTCTTTTTTGCCATACATTAATTCTTTGTAGTAGTACTAATATGACGTATAGAGTGAAGTCTGCCGGCCTAATATTAACATACTTAAATTTGTTAGTAGTGTATAATAATTAATTATTTGCTGTGCCACTCTTTGTTCTTGTCTTTATTAATTAAAGACATCCATACGAGTGTGTTGGTAGGGTTATAATGCATGCATTTGACGACCGCTTGGCGCAGTGGTAACACAACTGCTCCCTGCGCGAAGGGTCGTGGGTTCGATGATCGACCCCCACACCGGAAAAATATATTTGTAATTTACATTTGTATTTTTCTGGGGTCTGGGTGTTGCTATGTATTGTATGAATGTATTTACAAAAGAAAAGTATGTGTATGTAATTTATTCCGTTATATACTTGCCAAAATACAAGTTTCTGCTTAGCTTGGAACTAGATGGCGCTGTGTATAAATATCATTAAAATATTTATTTATTTCATATTTATTTTACACATCTTATATGAAGCAGTTATTTAAAGCACATACATTTAGGTACTATGTATAAAGCAGAAGATTTTTTAACATTATGCTTAATTACATGGTTGGGGAATCGCAAACTAAACCGCAGAGCGCGGGTAGTATTAAAATTGTCATTGCTGAAACCATATTATTCTATGACTAAACTATCATGTAACATAAGATATGTAAAAATAAAACTATTTCTTGCTTACAGATTCCACGCTGATGTGAAATTCGGAACCCATCACATTGTACCTCCAAAACATCACCATCATCATCATTATTAGAATTTGTTATTGTTTTCACTTTTTGTTACGAAAAAATAAAAGCTTTATACTGTTAAAACGTCGCTCCTTCATTTATGGAAATATAACAAATGCGTATATATTAAAAATAATACAGATAATAACATTTAATATTCAACTATTGTATAAAGCATACAAAAGTATAGTCTTATCTCAAGTTATTTTGCCTGTTATAATGCATTTTGTAAGATTCATTTTTTTACCAGAATAAGTTACTAAGAATTTTATACAAAGAATACATAATCACTTACTGTAGGTACCTATTTGAAGTGGTTAGACTAGTTATTTAAATTTATAATTCAAAAGAAAATAAAAGCAATGAATTTATGAATAGAAAATTCTATACACACATTCATATGGACAACTATTATACGAGTGTTGCCTGAATTTGTAACGAGACGAGAGCTACGCCTATTTGAAGTTGCATCTCGTGATACAATCTATTAACATCCGTGGCCTTCATACAACGATACCGTAAGGCGTGTCTTAATTTTTAATCAGTTTAAGCAAAACAACGTTTTGAAAGCATTTATACCTAATCAGCAATTAGAGTGAAATCAATATGACCTATGTTTGTTATCATATATAACAACACATGAATCTTGGAATGCCAGTTAACTTGGGAATCTTAGATCAAAGTAAACTTCTCTAAACAAAGTTAAGATGTTTGTTAAGGTAAATCTCATCTTTATATTTGCCTTTTGATATTCTTGTACATTGAAATCTTAAACTATAAATACCTATATTGTGTTTGTGTTGTTAGTGTACGTGAAAAATTGATTTTTTTGAACTTTTTGGAGAAAGTTTTTGTGAAAGGATTGTGAGACTTGTTTCACGTCATAAGAAAATATATATATTATCTTTTAAGCTAAACGACGACATTCAAGCGGACTCACCTGTTTAAATCGAAATATCATATCACATATATCGGTCTATGAACATACTATATTTTTTCAGGTTTTGTGTTTCACCATCGTCGTAGCAGTGGCATCTGCTAGGCCTGAAGGTGAACCTTATTCCTCGCAAAAAGTCATCAAGCATGAAGGAAAACCCGAAGTCCGTGAAGAAATTCATGAATACAACGTAAGTAATTTTAATAAACATTCCCTATGAAATTGTGGCTTATATTGGGATATAGTTAATTGGGATATAATTAATTTCAATAATTATTATTTCTATAACCGATTATCGAAATTAAAATAAAATTTGAGCATATTTGAGTAGCCTTCTAATAACAGTATAAAAATCTGTCAAAAAATCTCGTCTTGAATCTGAATTGATCTCGTCGAATACGGGTTGTGTATTCGACCATAAAATTCGATAAATTATTCAGATCGCTAGGCACGAAGACAGCATGTATTTGGCCTAGTTTTTATAATCAGAGAAGCTATACGTTTCCCTTGTTCTTTACAGTTAGATAAATAATTATAAAATAAAACTATAAAAAAACACTAAAGAAAATATTCACTATTAACAAATAGCGATACTTAAGTAGTTCTAATAATTTTCCACAGACTTACCCCAAATATGAGTTTGAGTACAAAGTGGATGATAAGCACACGGGTGACATTAAGGAACAACACGAAGAACGCGATGGAGACGTTGTAAAGGGCTTCTATACTTTGCGACAACCAGACGGTTATGAAAGATCAGTTCACTATGCTGATGACCATAATGGGTAAAGTCCCTTTTCTTATACTTCATTTGTATATTATCTATTGTTAAATATTTCTTTCTTATATATTATAGTTCCAGAATGTTCTAGACTTATTTTTACTCCTTTATTTGGTTTATTCTGCCTTACTTTATCACTATTTGATTAATACAACTACGAAGATATCTTAAAAAGTTTATAGCGCTTTAAGTATTGTAACTACCAACTTTCAAAATTTTGTTTAAGCCGATAAGAAACCAATTCATGAATGTCTGCGCCTTTTTGAAAAAAAATATGACCATTACCTTAATTCTATGCATGTGTATAATATTTTTCTTGTGATCACATTCCAGATTCCACGCTGATGTTAAATACGAAATTCATCACATTAAGAGAGAGGAAAATTAAAGCCTGATTCTAAGATTCCAATACCCGAACCCACGGCCTGTTTCAACGATTAAGAGTACAACATAATACTATGTCTGCATTCAAAAATGCGTTGTAAATAAGAATTGTATTGAAGCAAAAAAAATCGTAAATAAAAATGAATAGCATGATAATTACAAGACATGTTTTTTGTCTTTTGGCCCCCTTTTTTGATTATTTTTAATTATAAACATTAAAAAATTACCGATCCGATATTAATTTAGTTTAACCACTAGAAAGTTAATTTGTATCACTGCATACGAAACAAAGTATCTTTCTACTATTATTGTTTTTTTCTTTTCTATTCTTTCGTATTATATCAACGTGATAAAATATTTCATTTTAAATTAAATTAACAGTTACATTCGATTAGGAACCACTTTAAATAAACTTTGCTCGTGATATTGAAACTATTTATATAATATTATATAATATTGAACGCAGACAAAAGCATAACGGAGAGCAAGGTCAACGGGTCAACTTGTTGAAATATACAAAATTTGTCCACTATAAAAGCAGGTCCTTACACTCAAAAAGTATCAGTGGTACAATAGTGTCAAAGTTGTAACAACATGTTCGCTAAAGTAAGTGTTACGATTAATTAAAACGCTGACTTGGAAGTTGTGAAATTTGAGACAAGTTAAAACAACATTAATATTATTTTAGATTATTGGATTGAGCGCGGTCCTGGCGGTGGCGTCGTGCGGCCTGCTGCCCGCGGCGCACTACTCGCCCGCCGCCGCGGTCTCGTCGCAGAGCATCGTGCGCCACGAGCAGCCTCTCGCGGTGGCCGCTCCCGTCGCCTACCACGCCGCCCCAGTCGCCTACGCCGCTCCCGCGCACTACTCGTCCGCCGCGGCTGTCTCCTCACAGAACATCATCAGACACGACCAGCCCATCGCCTCCGTAGCCACCCACTACGCCGCCCCCGCTCACTACTCCTCTGGCGCCGCCCTCTCTTCTCAGAACATCGTGCG